>JAQMCX010000053.1:5880232-5908821 GCA_029814765.1 Acanthurus leucopareius | reverse complement strand
TTGGACGCTTGCTTTAAAATATTTTATATTCTCCCCTGCCTTTCCCTGGTGCCACACTGCCATTTTCCCCCAACCAACGCCCCAAAAAAAAAAAAAAAAAAAAAAAAAAAAAAAAGCTAGGGGGAGCTGGAATGGGACCGATCTTCATCTCCAGATCATCTCTCGGTAGCCCCTTCAACTAAATAAATAACTCATTACAGTTCAGAGCAAGGAGCTTCATTTACTCAAGGCGATGTAATCTCAGATGTCTGTAGGTTGCCCACATCATCTCAAATACAAGTCTTTTTGGTGGAATCCCAGGAGAAGGAGCTCTGAACTGTTAACATACCAGTGAGGAAAGACTGGCAGTCAACTGCATTTGGAAAACTGATGAAGGTAGTTTGTTTGGCGTCTCTGCGGAGGAGGGTAAAGTTTACTGCAAAAGGAGAGATGGAGACTCTGTTTGCAATAGCGTTAAAGCATGTGTGCTAAATAATTATGAAAGACAACTGAGACACACGAGACTGTCAGGGGGGGTTTGTGTGAACCCACCACCGCATTCCACATTTAATGTCAATGCTGTATCAAAAAACATGAAGTCTTGCACCTGCATGGACGAAGATTTGATGAAACAACCAGGAAATTCTTAACATTTGCAAATATGTTCCGCTTTTTTCACCCCTTTTAAAAGTAAAATCAATGAATGTCACAAGGTTTTGACAACCAGAACACAGTTTCTGATAGCTAACAAGGTGCCATTTATAATGGCATCATGCTGACTGAAATCTGAGGTCATACTGTTAATAGCATATATTAACAAAACTACTATAGGATCAGTATAGAGGAGTTTATGCCATTATAAAGATCTAATCTCAGTTTTAATGACACATTAAGAGTGAGGCTCTCATAAGAGATTTCAGCCTTTAAAGTTCTCATCAGACTTTGCTGCTTGGCATCCCATTAAAACAGCTGATGCGTTTAGTTTTATTGTTATTAATATTAATAAGGTAGGCTTACTACAAAATAGAAATGTTTCTCTTCTTTTTTTTTGAGAAGTTAACAGTTGCTGTTCAAATGTGTTAGAAAACTTCTTCCACTGTATCCTGAGGAAGGCAACGCAGCAGGCGCATGAATGCCGTTTTTTCAGTCAGACGGATGTTGGGATTTCCGTCCATTGTTTCGTGCTGGGAACACTATTATCAATGTTGTTGTTTTTAATCATTGCATTAGGAAACGGTGCAACAAACAGAGGGTCTAGCCGGTGATGAAAGACGACCTTTTTAACAGATGACCGCAACACTGTAAAAAAGAAAAGAAAAGAAAAGTAAAAATCAGTGAAGTCAGTAGAAATGCGTCTGACTGTTTTCATAAGTGACTGGTTTTTTTTTCATAACAGAGTTTCGTTGTTTTATTTCTTTTAAAGCGTTTCAAGATTTTTTCTCTTTTTTTTTCTATAACAAAGTTGTGTCGTTACCTCACCGTCAGCTCGGGCCTGCAGCATGTTTCAGACTCATAACGAGCCAGACAAATGTATACTTATGATGGATGTGTGTTGTTATAAGCGTATGAAAAAGGGCCTAAATGACAGCAACAGTCCCCACATCTCGCACTCATCTTCAGCATCTCCTTCAGCCTCTCCAGTCCACAGAGTCACACACGACTTCTCCGTTTCACTTTGGTTGCCCTGCGTGAAATAGCGACCTTGATGAGGCTATAAAATGCCATGGTTGGGCGACTTTGCTCGCCGTGAATTGCCCCACATCCTTTGGTGGTGGTGGTGGTGGTGGTGTTGGTGGTGGGTGGGTAGGGGGGGACTCTTGGTCGTAGATGAGGGCAGCAGCAATGTGAAGGAAATGAAGTTAGTGAACTGAGCGGGGTCAACTGGGCAGGAAAAGACAACCCCGCTGCAGAGGAACTCGTGCTGCTGCTGGTGTATTCCTGCGGGAACTGTCACCATGAGGACAGACAGACAGACAGACAGACAGACAGGAACATGAGCGTGTATCTGCATAGATGCTTCTGATGACGGATCATTTAAATGTCCTCAAGCGATTGAAAATAGTTGCTATTAATGTGTATAATGAATGTATTCAGGATATGATGGATTATTTGGCAGAGTGGAGGTGTGAAAGAAAAAAAAAACAAGAAGACTCTTTATATATTTACAGAAATATTCCACATCAAGCTTGATCCTTGTTAAAATAAATATATATATATTTTTACAAGTTTAGCAAAAATGTGCATCATAAAATCCTTTCTGTAGTTATAATGGAGCCTAAATTCTTCTGAGCACACTTTGCCCAACACTTTATTTGCGGAAAGACAGTTTACAGATGAAGGATCGTACAATGACAGTTTCTTGGAAAGCAAATGTTTTTGCAGCGATGTTTGTTTGTGGTGAACTTTAACAGTTTACCCACTTTCACCACTGCAATGCTGATATTTGCAATGTCATGTATGAACTTGATCACAAATTAATAGCCCACTAATAAATATCAAAACATCTTAAAACAAAATAATGTATATTTTTTTTCTTTTTTTTCTCCCCCCCCCCTTACACTTTACTCTTCCAAAAGGCTTTATAAAGCAGATTTACGACGCTCTTTCTCTCTCTGCTTTTTCCTTATTTCATGGTTCAGTGGCCTCACACGGTAGGCAAGGGGAGGTTTTCTCTCGCTGCTCATTGGTCGCGGCTTTCCCATCTCAGCAACATTTCCATTCATACACCCGGCGCTCCTTTTCAGCCCCTTTCAAAATAACTCTCTGTCATCATCATTGGAAAACGGCTTTCCCTGGACGGGACTAATTATTTAAAATTGGCGGTGGAGTGATTAGATCGAAGGCAAGAACAAACGACCGACTGAGAAAACGACAGGTGAGTGAGAAAAATAACACGAACCGAATCGCGTTTTCTGAAGTTCAAAAAGTCCGCAGCGAAGGTGCGCGTGCAGGAGGGACATAAATCATTTCCACTTGTTTTATTTCTTTTATTGACACACAATCACATTTTAAATAAAAAATAAATGCAGTAGCTTCACCTTAATCGTTTTTTAAAAAACAGGAGTGGGCGTTTCATTGTCTCAATCTTTGTTGATGCTTGAATCTCACCGCGTCCGGACTTGTTCAAAAAGTTTCAGCTTTATTCGATATCTGAGAAAAAAAATAAAATATGAGTTTTGCAATCGAAAAAATACTGAACTTTTTTTTTTTTTTGTTAGCTCACTTTCTTCGCAGTCTCACTCTCTCCGACTGGAATGCGTATTAGCTGAAAATCAGTTGGCTCTCGTTTATGATGGATAACAGCAAGGTAAGATGCTTAAAATGTAACACTAGAGGGGTCCCGGCCCACGGGGCTGTCTCGGAGGGAGGTTCACGCCGTTATTCACCAGTCCTCCTCCGCCTAATTGGCTGCAGATGCGGTATCCTATGCTTTTTTTTTTTTACCGCGAAGAAATTGGATGCATTCGGGAAACTTTATGAGGCGAGCCATGCTTTTGCCTGCAGGAGCCGAGTAGACCAAAAACAAAAAAAAAAAAGAAAGAAAGAGAGAAAGAAAGAAAGAAAGAAAGAAAAGAAATGTTCCCAACAAATATTTTCACCATGCAACTTACGTGTGCAAGCCCTCCTTCAGTGGCTAATTATTCATTGGGCAGGAATTTTATTTTTCAAAAAAAAAGTGAAATTGCGTTTTTAAAAAATGAGAAATTGCAGCGTTATTAACCCAAATGATCGCGTGCAGGAAGGTACAAGTTCCCTTGTGTCGTTTTTTTTATTGTTTCATTTTTCTTTTTCGTTGTAATTTCTCTGTCAGGTACTGGCTTAAGATCACAAGGCCCCCCCTCTGATCTGCATGCACCACTAATTATGCTAAAATGCAGAGTCGGTAAAAGGGGGGTTCCTGATTGTAGGCTGGACGGGTATTTATAATCCTGACAGGTCAGAGCACACATGCTACTGAGCAGCACAATAACGTCCCACTGGCCTTGTTAAGATATGTTAAACTTTAACGGTGCATCCTGGACGCCGATGCAGAGGTTCATATACGTTCATTTGCTTTATCACACAGTCTTTATAACAAGCCATTTGTGATGGTATGTGCCACTGCCTTCCTAATAATTGCGCGGGGAGGGAAGGGCTAAAGACACCGTCCTCCAAGTGCCCTTTCACCCTAGACTTTGTAAGCTGCACTTATTAAAGCGAAAAGTGTTTCAATATGTGGTAAGCTTTAGGGGAAAACGTGATGGGGGTTGGGATGGGGCCCTCTTCTTCTGGCTACCCAGCTCCTATTGGGCGGCTCGGAGTAATTCATCCATGTTACCAGTAGGTTAGTGGTGTAATTTCCATCTGTTGGTGTTTTTAATGTAGGGACAGGGGTAATTAAAAGCCATCCGTATCTAATACCACTGACCGCTCTGGAGAAAAATGAGGTCTCTATGAATGAATCAAAAGATTATGTGTGCAGTCAGACAAAGGCTACAGGAGGCCATTGAGCAGATTTGACTTTCCCTTTATTTTGGTGGAAGTGGTAACCCATGTTTGCCCTGTGTGGAAGTTCACAAAAATTCGTGGTGCTTTGAATGTTTGCTGAAGCATTTGATGCCCAGATTATAAGAAAAGCTATTCTTGATGGTATCTGAAAGAAAAAAAAATCAGAAAATCATATAAATAATAAATGAGTTGTCAGTTAAAAACGCCATAATAATAATAATAATAATAATAATAATAATAATAATAACAATGATGCTTTTTCTTTTTTTCAGTGCCCATTGGACACAGAGCACCCTCGGGCCTGTCTGTCAAGTAGACATGTTTCAAACTGTCCCTGACACGTCGTCTTACGTCAAGGTAAGACACCACCGTCTCTTCGATCAGGTAATGTTGGAGGGACAAACTGGGGTCTGTTATTTATTTATTTATTTTAATTTTTATTTCTTTTTACTTGGGCTGTGCTGTTCCATCATACATCCCCATATTTTTCAAAACGAGTCTAAAATCACCCCCCCCCCCCCAAAAAAAAAAAAAAAATACTGAGTGTAATTATTGCATTTAGAAAAAGTAAATAGAAGCAAATGCATTTAAATATTTTCAATATGAATAGTGGAACAAAAGCAGAATTGAAAGTGTGCAGTGCTTTAAAAAGACTTGTTGAAAATATTCTTGCAACATTATGGGACTGACACCTGTAATATGATTTCAGCTCAAAATGCAGCAGTTCAGACTCATCATGTTTGACGTCATGAATCTCTCTCTCTCTCTCTCTCTCTCTCTCTCTCTCTCTCTTAACCACAGAATGTAAATAAAGCAAACAGCGCACATCTGGTTTTCCCATAAAGAACTGCATCGCGTCTCATATGGCGCAGCGTGAATAGCTTACCTGCAACTGCTGCATATCCGAGGCAGTGAAACCATTAATCATTTCTTTTTTAAAAAATAAAATACAAACTTTATATGACCATATAATGCCCATAATGTCAAGTTCAACGTTCACGTTTCTCGCAGTGTCAATTAATTTTGAGGGGGCTGCGTGAAGTTTGCTGACATCCATCATAATAATCTGCAGAGAGTGACTGCTCGGATTGTGCCTGATTAAAATGGGCCATTGTGCAGAGGAGAGCTATGGTAATATCTTCATGATCAAGGTATTTTTCCAAGGGCGACTTGTTAATGTTTTGAAGACTTATTTCCCCTTTTGAATAAGGACTCTTTTCATCCAGCCACAGCGTTTGTGCCACTGCAGAGAGACTCGGCGTTTCAGGCCTCAGAACAATTCCTGATTTGTTATAAGAAGGTTGAATGGCGCGGGATGTTTTGGAGGAAAATATCCTTTTAAATGACTCTTTCTTCTTCCCGTAACAGACTGGAGGCCAGTGAGGGAGAGACAGTTGTTGTTGTTGGAGATATGTGTCAATATTACAGTGCTTGAATATAACAGCTTCTCTGATTTGCTGTGAAACTGTGAGATTATTCCTGTTTCTTCTGATTACATTTTTTTCTTCAAAATTTGAGGGGTAGAGTGTATTTTTTTTTTTTTTTGCGTGCAAGTGCCGTACTCTCTCTCTCTCTCTCCCTCGCTCACATTCAGGGAAATATTGGTCAGAAATGTGGCACGCCTCAATACAAAATTTAAAGAAATACTCTTCATTCAAGTGAATCCACGGCTCAGCATTTGGTTTTGTTTGGTTAAGGCCAGGCGAGACTGGACCTCTCCAATAAAAATAAATCTCAAATTAATTATGGCCTGGAGCGAGGGGCCAGACAGTTCGTGCTTATGTGCTGCAGACTCCACTTTTTTTTTTTTTTTTGCCCTCAGTATTTTGACTCGGCTGTCATTTAGCACGAGAGGAGGAACGATCTGAATACAAGTCTGCAGTCTGATAAACAGCTAAACTTTGCGGGCTCATATTGCAACCATGCTGTCTGGGACTGCGTCTTTGTTGGAATAACACTCCTCCGAAAAAGTTTCTCACTGCTAGATGCGTAATTTCCCACCTCTGGACTTGTCAAATGATATACGTCCACGTGCATAATTTATAGCACACACACACGCGCACATAGCTTATATATTGTTTCATATAAAGCACAAGAACAGAAAGAAAATGTAACATGTTGGAGACAGTTGACGCGTGCACTTTGACCAGCACCTTAAGGAGAAGCTTCTCAACACACACTGGTTACAAAAACTATTCCTGATTAAAGAGACCTCTTAAGCTTTATTTCCTCCTTTATATTTCCCCTTTGACAGATTGTTTTCACTTGTTAGGCCTGTGTGACAAATAAAAATCTTAATCCTCACTTATAGACTGTAAGCACATTCTCGATACACTAAACCTTATTAGAGCTCCATATAAACTGGAAAAGAAAGGATGTGCCAAACAATTGAGGGACTGCTGAACGTTAAGTCTGCATAGTGTCCGCCCACCTCTGGCTGGTTGCCCCGGCGGAGAGACAGAGGAGCTACTGGCTCGTGGTGTAAGGAAGAAATGTCTGGCTGTCTAGTTCCAGCGTCAAGCCAGATGTTCTGTGGTTCACTGTGTAAACCAACTTGCATCTGTTTATTGGCCTTCCAAAATGTTTGTTACCACTGTATTCATTATGGTCTTGGTAGGTCTTGGACCCCCCCAAGTCACCCTAATAAGCTTTGTGACTGGGGTGGCAGGTATTTTAATACAAAGAGGGAGTGATCTCCTCCGTGCAGACTGTTGGCGCGATGTTGTTAAGATTAGAAAATCAGACTTCTCAGGAAAACATAAGGGCTTGTGTCATTTGAAAAGCATGCTGTAAAGTTTTGTAATACTGCAGCTCCTTTACAGAATGTAAACTAATTCTAGACTCATCAGCAGAGTTTGAAAGTAATCTTGGCTCTTTTATTAGTGGCCAAGAGAATTGATTATTGTAAAAGTTGTGTTTCTATATAAAACCCTGTCTACTCAAATGCATAAGACATGAAAAACTTAAACATTGGAATGTAAAGAAGAAGTTAAAAAAAATAGAAACTAAACCAGTCAATGAAGAGTTAAACAAGGTGTCTCCCTTAATTACACGAGTCTGAACCGGCCTCAGGCAGGAGAAGCCTTGACCCTTAGCAGGATCCAGATGTGGTGGTCCCAAGGGTGGGGGCCCTCAGCCCCACCAGACCCCCAAGTTGAGAGCAGACAGGCCGGCCCTGCTGTCAGTCGTTGCGTAGGCGCAGTCTCTGTTTGGCCACGCTGAGGCCGCTCCCCGAGGCAGTACCCCAACACTGCAAAAAGTATTCAGCATCATCACTTCCACTAAACCTAATCTCGTTTAAACTGAGGGACATTTTTGAAACTAAAAAACTAGCGGTGTAATAAGGTGAATCGACCTTTATCCAAAGTAAAGATTTTTCTTTTTCTAATCAGATGTTTTCTTGATATTTGCATTTCCAAGGAAGGTGACTTAGTCTTTGAACAAATCACCAGCATCACCAAAGTAGCCCAACGCTGTCGTGATTAAAGTGGATTTTACTGAAGTCTAAGTTAACTTGTTAGTTAACTTGTTAGTTTAAAAATGTGTTACAGCTGTCTTTAAAAAATAAAGAAAATGCTAAATGTGGAATCACATTAGTGAGAATTGACGTTTCTTGCAGTGTTATTGGTCTGGCCCTGTTCAGAACGGGCTTCGTCTCCGCATCTGCACTAAAATTATGCTTGAATTGATGAGGGCAATTTCATAGGGCAGACGAAAAGAAAGAAAAAAAACTTTGTGGGGGTGGGGATAAGTGGTTTTTGTTTTGTTTTTAAACTCGGGCGAGTGGTGATTAAACGTTGAACAGAATAATATAAAAAATTGCATAGAAAACTTAATAAAATGTTATATAGTAATAATAATATCGATGTCCCGTTTTTGACAATGCAAGATTTCACCCATTCAGTCTTGTGCTGAGCAGCAGACGCACACGTGTAGAGCAGACCCTCACATTATAGTGCGGTTAGGAGCTGAATGCTTGGATTTTTATTAATGGTGTCTCAGGAAAAACTTCACAGAAGCCTCACAGAGAGCTGTAACAGAAAACAAAAAAAAGGAAAAAAAAGAGAAAAAAAAGAAAAAGAAAAAGACAAGGGTGCAGCAACTCTCCTGCTGTAGGTGTTCAGGTTTCCCTCCTGTCTTGATTTAGAGATCCATCAGCAAGTCTAGGAGGAACATCTGTCCACATTCAAAGATAAACTTTATTTAACATATCACTTACGCCTTAATATATGGGATAAAACAGAGAATAGGCTGATTTACAGAGGGATGGAGGCATGGCCAGATGCATGTCTCAAGTGTAGGCGTGAACCAAAAGCGCTCTAAAACATGGGATCACATAACTTAGAGTGTCCTAACCCCATTTCAGAAACGTCAGTTAAATGTGTGCAGAAATAATTCATTTGTCGGATAAATAGTAAACCCCTCCACACCATCTGCGACATTGCTGGGAAAGCAAAATACACAGCCGTGTTCTTCAGCAGGCAACACAGCAATGGCTGTGCACAACGCAGGCAGTCATCCTGTAAATATTTCCGAGCAGAAAAACATAACAGCGGAGCGAACACTCAATTGTTTTCCCTGCTTATCTCTCCGGGACAGTATCCTGCTTTTTTGAAGGCAGGGCTTTCGGTGACACACAGCTTCCTTCTCAACCTTCTCAACAGTGGTGACTTCACTTCCCAAATTTAGAGGAAAGAAAAAACGCAATCCGGTAAAAGTGTCTCTTTCTCTCCGCCACATACCGGGGGCTGGAATTAATTCAGGAGCGTGTCATGTTTGGGATATTGTCGGGGTCCGCTGAAAATTGCGCAAAATGGACGGAACTATTAAGGTAAGGGTGGAGAACGGGGTGTATGAGTTTGTGGGAGACTGCTTTTTCGGAGTTGCGCCTCCTTTTTTTAAGCAATGGGTTGAAATGCCCCTCTGTGTCGGTCTGTAAGCGGGGACCTCCAATCTGACGACAATGAGCGGCTTTTTTCTCTCGGTTTAAAAGCGGTAACCAGATTTCCTTTCATTTTTCCTCTTTCTTTGAAAAAATACACTTTCCGTTTTTTTTTTTTCAATAAGCTGCCTGCTTGTGAAGATACGCTACGGTGTGGATTCAAGTCTAAATCTGATTCACGCTTCGGATTTGAGGGACCAAGCGCACAATTACGCACGTCTGGAAAGGCTAAAGGAGTGGCTGTTTGTTTCAGACAACACGCCGTAGACCATACTTTCATAAATGTATAAGTTATCTACGAACCTGACGATTTGGTTTAGTCTGGGCAGCGGGAGATTGAGCAATAGCTCGACTGGATGTACCGCTGGATTCGATGTGTCGAGCTGCGCAACAGCGGTGTGGCACATCGCCCGGCTCGTTTCGAAGATACTGTCGTGGGTTAAGAAAAGAAATTGTGATGGATTAGTATTTACATAAGAAAATGTTCGTCCTGTCTTTGTTGTTGTCGTTTTTTTTTTCTTTTTTGTTTTTTTTTTGCAACTTCTCACCCTCAGCCGTTCAGAAAGTTTTGTGAAAGCGTAAGGAAAGCTGTCATTTGGTAACTTCATGCGGTAACTGCTCAGTTTGCAACACTTCAAACCACAGGGCTTCACAATGATACCTTGGCTTGCTCCTTATATAGTTACACAAGTATTTTGAAATGGTATGTTGGTAGTCAAGAGCGATGGTCTGCATTAACATTGGCTACTGGCCCCCGACAGTCAAATTCCAGATGCATTATGGCTGCAGCCACCAGATGTTGAATGGCAAGTCCCGATTAGTTCACCCTGCGATGCGTTTAGTCTGTGTCCTCCGGTTAACAAGTGTAAGCTCAGAAGAATGCACCATTTGCAAATACTCGCATTGCTGCTCAAAAGTAGTGCGACTTGTTTTCGCTTGGAAATTTAAAGTAGCGGGTTTGTGGCGGCTGGGTGTGGTGTGAGTTTTGGGAGAGTGTAAACGTTGGCCAGACAAAAAATGTCAGGCTGCATAAAGTCACTTAAATCCCGTCATTCACCGCTCACAGCGCTGTGATGGTTTTATTATGTATCAGGGATGAATGCCATGCCTGCGGGAGAGGACATGAACGTCTCAGTCTGGATGTTTGTAACAAAGCGAGAAGTTGTGACAATTACTGTAATCATAATTGAATCCTTGGGTATAAATGACTGGCTGCTAGCTGCATTCATGCTCGCTAAAAGAAAGGAAGGGCTCTCTAGCCATGAGAGTTTCCTGTCCTACACAATCTTTTCCTGACAGGTTTCCTCTTCCTCCTTAAACAAAAGGCAGGAATGCCCCCCCTGGGTGGCTCCTGCTAGAAGGCTGTGTGTGAACGTCAAACAATCACACGTGTAGCCTGAATGTGGAGCTATTGCATACATCCAGTCTGCTCCAGACGCGTCGTGACGCATTTGGAGAGATAGACTTGGCTGATGTAAACAGAACAGAGGTGGCTCCCAGCAGGTGTCACACTCACACAATGCTTATAATGGGGCCTGCAGTTTAACAGCTGAACTATGATTTATTTGATGTGTTTTTTTTCTCTCTCCCTTAAGTCTGTAGCACAGCAGAAAAGATGTATTGCAAAAAAAAAAAATGGAATTCAGATGTTATTTATGGTTTTGGAAAAAAATGTTTTCAGAACAAAAAGTGTCTGTTTTTGTCACTCAGCATCTGCAGTCAGTATGTGATGAGTTCTTCAAGTAAAACAAAACAAAAAAAGTTGTCTCAAGAATTATCTATAGACATTGTGATGCAGACAGAAAACCGAGTGTAACCGCCTGTAGCTTTCACTGGCAGCATGTGTGTGTTCCCCGCAGATACTGGAAAGAAAACACAGGCACTGGTCTGGCACTGGTCTGTCATCCTTTCAGCTTCTCCATATGAGACTGTTGCTCCTATTTTTAAAAACCCCATGCAATCTTGATAGGCGCACACCACTTGCCAATCATGGTTTCAATTGCAGAGGCTGATATGTCAATGTAAATATAACGTGCAGCAGTCACAATGGTCGACTTGGTCCTTATCGAGCTGTAATGAGACATTCCCTCACTCTTCTACGCTTTATCACCCACAGACTAGCTGGTGTGCTCTGCTCAGATAGGGAGTCCTGCTGCCAGGGTTCAGACTATGATGGATCCACTGATGAAATCACTGGAAAATCTAATTCTGGCGAGATGGTTAAATACTCTGGAGAGGTTCAGTTTTTTTTTTTTTTCATCCACCCATTACCCTGAAGAGTAGCATTTTATTAAAGTATCATTATACAATAGTTTTGTATTTGACTTGAGCCGTTGGCCTCACTGCTCCTAACAGGGAGTGAGCATTCGAGAAGGAATTTGGCTTGTTAATACACTTTACTGCATTAAGATAAAAACAGGTAGTCTTTTAGTCCAGACTGTTTACAAAAGAGGATTAAAACTTTATTTATAGTTGTGTAAAACAGCCAGTAGTGGGTCTGTGGCATTACAACAGAGGGCACTATAGTGCAATTACAAATTTAAGTCATTTTGCACTGCATAGGTAGTCATAGTGTAGGAATGTAAGTGGATATTAGGGTTAGTGAAGGCTTTATCGTATACTTTCTCTTCCTTTGTTAGAGCCTCTTCGTGCAAAGTGTCTGTGATGGTTTCGAATAACAATGTTAAAAGTGATTTTAACCTAGGCAATTATAAAAACACAGAAAGTTTCCAGTCTATATCAAAACATATTGTCCAAATAAAAGATCACAGAATTTGTTTATGATCTTTTATTTGACAATCATATACAAAACAGAAATCAGATTTTCCATGTTGGATTAATTCTTTTCTATAAGCTAAAAGTTAAATAATAGTCATTTTGTTTGTGTTCATGATGTATAAAGCAGATAAAACTGCCATAAAAGACACTGACTGTTTTATTAATATTGACGATCAAGAGGATGTTGAATTTTACGAACCAGTAAAGACAAATTGTACTCTGTGAGTGTGCATTCCTGCCATTCACAGTAAGCTTTTTTGTGTATGTGTAGCTCATATATATTGTCATACACATCAACTCTTAGTTGTGCAAGAAAAAGAGACGTTTACTGTCGAAATAGGGATAAATGAAAACGTTCTGCTTGCATGAAACGTCTTAGAATGGAATGATGCTGAAGTTCTGTGAGCTCATGAGGATTTTGCTTTAATAAAAGTAACATTTAGAGAATGCAAACAGCTACATGCTGGAAATATTGATCAGTGAATATCAAAAAGAGTTTTGCCCTCGAGGCACATATGTGGCATTTTGGAAAGAAATAATTCAGTCCCCGGGAATTAGACACGTCTCGGTCTAAGCTGTGCCATCAGATCCAGATGTGCATCAGACTCGAGCTTAATCCTCAGCAGAAGCATATGACTGTAATAATTCCACGTGATATTCTGACTTATTGTTTTCTTTTCTGTATTTGTTTGTTTGGTTGTATTTACAATGATGGATGGAGCAATTAGAACAAAGACATTCTTTGTCAGCTATAGTTGCTCGGTTCAGATCAAAGACGGTGACATTGCCTGATTCTGTTCACTGTCAGACTCTAAGCAGTCACATCTGAATGTCAAAACGTGAACCATCGAGAACATAACTCATGTTTGACTTCCAAGACATTACACGAGGAGAATGTTGGAAACGACGTAATATCTTGGCCAGCCCTGAGTTTCTGCGTTTGTTTTCTTTAATAAACTTACATTGCTCCAGCTGAGCCACAGCAGAGGGGTCAGTGCAGCCGTGACCCCCCCTGCTTCTGTTGAGTCTTCAGCTGTGGAGGGAGGCCCAACACTCAGACAAGACAGACACATCAGGGCAGGGGATTTTTGAGTCCCATAGAGTTGAGAGGATGCTGATAATGGCTGAAAGAAAATCATTACCAGATATCTCAAACATTTTGTTTGGAATATTTTCAATTGTCAGCTTATACAGAAGCCTTAATGTGAGGATTTGAGTAGGATTTTTTTCTTCTGTTGTTGACGTGACGCACTTGATCCTTGTAGGTAGAACAATCGCATAAATTGACTAAATGACTGATGTCGGTTAAAAAAAAAAAATCAGCAGCATCCACATTAATACCTAGGGTTTTTAATGTTAATCTGTTTTGATAATAATCTTGAAATGTTGAATTAAATATTGATATGGTGTTAACAATACACATAGGTGTATAATATTGTGCAGCGCCCCCTAAATATTCTGTTAATTTCGGTTTTTGTTTTCTGTTCTTTTCGTGGTTTTTTTCTGTTTTTGTTGTAACAGTTGGTGATAACACACCTCAGTGCTGGTTAATTAGCAAATTCAATAGACTAAATTATTCTTTTTGCCCTCTTTTGAACTTTCTTTCCACCTCTTTACACTCATATTTTCAGTGCAACTCATTTCAAGAAATGGAAAGAAAACACATAGTTAACAGTATAAAAGTGAATTTGACTGTTTCCATTTTTTTTTTCAAATTTTCTATAGATATCGTGATAATATTGTTATTGTTAACCCGATTATGCAGTTAAATCTGATATCGTGACAGCCCTACTTACAACTCCTTCTTACTCCACTGTGAGCATGATTGAAGTCATCCTAACATCAACAGGAAGCTACAGTTGCTATGAAGGCTGTAAACACAAACAACTTAGGATGCCAGACTGCGATATGAGCAATAACTGCGCATAATTGCTGTAAACTAAAATACACAGGAGATTGAAAAACTTTGACATCACAAGTTTCTGGGAAGAGTCAAATGAGAGAATCTAGTTGTATCTGTTCATGACTGTGAGTGTTTTCTTATCATTCTTATTACAAGACACATGTCTTTACTCTTTAAACAGACTGACTTTTGGGGAAATATGCTTCTTCTCTCTCTTACCAGGAGTTAGATGAGAAGATTGACAAATGACAACAGTCTCATGTCTGTCTGTTAAATATGAAAGTACAGCCTGGATACGCTAAGTTTAGCATAAAAAGCAGCTAGCCAGGCCCAGTCTAAAACTAAACAAACTGCCTGCCAGCACCTTGAAGAAGTCATGTGCTCGTCTAAAAAACAGTACATACCACCATTTAGACCACATGTTTTTACATTTTAGTGTTAATTAGTGAGATTTAAGGTGTTGGTGGGTGTATTTTGTTACAGTTCCATGGAGCCTGGCTTGCTAGTAGTTTTCCCCTGCATACAGGCTTTAAGCTATACGCTACGCTAACAAGCTCCTGTGTCTTACACAAAACAGACAGACTCAAGAGTTGTGTCATTTTTTTTCTTTTTTTGGTTAAATTTAACTCTCTGTAAGAAAAGAACATTTAAAAAGTATTTCTTTGAAGGTTTACTGTATAACTTTTTTAGTAAAAATTTTGCTCTTTTCTGTCTTTTGTGCTCTTATGAACATTAAATACATTTACATAATCTAAATCTAAAAATAAAGTCAGCTGGTTTGTTTAAAGAAATGGAAAAAAAAGCTACATGGTTCACCTTAACAGTGTTTATCAGTTAGTATTGTTACAGCATGCTAACCATTTGTTCCTCTCACCTACAGGAGGCGCTATCAGTGGTGAGTGAAGACCAGTCTTTATTTGAGCCTCCATACGCTGCTGCTGCCCCTCTTCCAAAGACAGACATGACTGCATCTGGCACACAGGACTACGGCCAGACCCACAAAATCAACCCCTTACCCCCACAGCAGGAGTGGATCAACCAGCCAGTGCGGGTCAACGTCAAGAGAGAATATGAGCACATGAATGGATCCAGGTATGACATGACAACCACCTTCTGCGTCTTGTTTTTGGTGATATACGAGTTTAAATATATCGTAATGAGGCAAAAATTAGACATTTTGTGTTCATCGCTGCAGCTGCTGCTATAAATGTTGGCATGTGTCATCCACCAGGCCATTTCTTCACCACAACCAACCTTCACTCTTTTCTTCCAGTCGTCCATATACTTGGCTCTGGCCAGTGTGGGACCTCACTATCCCATGCCAAAGTCAATGACTGGAAAATAAAAACCAACAACACCCAATTTATCTGCTGATAATATTTTTACAACTTTCTTGTGTGTGCGTGTGTGTGTGTTTGTGCAGCAGGGAGTCTCCAGTGGACTGCAGTGTGGGTAAATGTAATAAGCTGGTGGGGGCTAACGACACATCTCAGATGAACTATGGAAACTACATGGATGAGAAGAGTGCCCCTCCCCCTAATATGACCACCAACGAGCGGAGAGTCATTGTACCTGCAGGTAAGAATAGCTTTTTGGCTAGCTGTGTAGAGTTTTATATCATCTGACTTGAGTTGTGTAAGGTTCAGTGTGTGTTTGATCATAAAACTGTTACATCTATTTATTCACCGCATACTCATACAGGTGCAAAGTTATTCTAGGTGTTTCTTTGTGTGTGCTGTTGCTGTGATTACAGACCAAATCACTCCTCTGTTTTTGGTATAATTTTCGTCAGTGTTGTAAAAGTTTTATGAGTCCAATTTATGTTTAGTTGGTTCATGGGATGAAGCATTGTTCCAGTGTTTTACGTCACTCATGGGAGCGTGGCTGTATGTGTGCAGGTAGAGATGTCTGCCACGCCTATTTATTTCTTCACTGGTCTCACAAATTTGAGTTCGGGTATTAAAAACGGCCGTTTCAGGGTTATAGCCTTTAGAAGAGTAATTTTGATGTATAAATTGACTGCTGTTAGGTTTAAACCGCTTTCAGTGAACAACTGTATTTACCCAAAAATGAGCACATGCTATTCATAAAATGAAAATCAAATGGAGCCTTGGTGAAGTTTCCATTTAAAAGACTATTCAAGCGTTGGTGCAAAACTAATACAAATGGCCACTCATCTACGTACTTAATTGGAGCTCCACATGGAGTCCACTCCTCAACTATTAGTGTTAAAATTGGGGTTTGGTTTCAAGGTTGGATGTGCAGTATATGAGACTTTTCGTCAAGTAGTTCTTTGAAATACTGTTTTAGTTTGTTTTCATTTACTTTCTTGCCATATGGAGAAGAAACATATAACAAAACAAATTGCTAAGTTTGAACAATCACAGGACTTCAGAGTGAATACTTTTCTGTAAAAGATATTTACCTGAAACTCAATACGATTCATCCCACTCAGGGGAACCCTATCCATGTGGTTAAAATAAGACCGAGAATATTTACAAGTATCTGAACAGGTCTGGTACTGATACAAAATTCTGTTTCCAATTTGTACATTACCCCCCACCCCACCCCACCCCCTCCTTTTACCTCAGTCAGATACGGGGTTGTCTCAGCTCTGTCTTCCCCGGTGTCTGTCCCGAAACGATTGTTATGAAGCCAATAAACTTCCGTTCTCTTTACCTTCTGGCTTCCTGCAGATCCATCATTGTGGTCTCAGGACCATGTGCGCCAGTGGCTTGAGTGGGCCATCAAGGAGTACGGCCTGTTAGAGATCGACACAGCCATGTTTCAAAACACAGACGGCAAAGAGCTCTGCAAGATGGGCAAGGACGACTTTCTTCGGCTCACCACCATGTACAATGCCGAAGTGCTTCTCTCTCATCTCAATTACCTCAGGGAAAGTAAGTACACTTCATGGAACTTAAGTGAAAGAGGAAATCAAGAGGAAAATGGATGATAATCACTTGATGAGCTAATTTATGTAAATATTGGACTCTGGTTGAAGTTATTTGGCAATTGATTTTAAAACAGAGCAACAGTAGATACTCATATTGTTTTGATAACATAAGGAAAGAAAAAGGAAATTAATTTGGTAAACTGCCCCCTTGGTATCCCACTTGTACGTCCTAAAGTTTGTATTTAACTATATTCTGTGCTGGCATCTGTCTTTGCCAAAGAATGAAAGTCAAAATCAAATTTTGGTCAGCACACTAGCCTCTTTTCATACACTTTTCTCTACTTTTGGATAAGTAGCGAGAGCGGAAAAAATGCCAAACCCAGGCAACAACATGACACTTTTTTTTTGTCACCGCACTATACTCACATTACCATCAATAAACAATGAAATTGCTGTTACTGGAAAGTCATTTCTTCATAATAGCTACCCAGTATTAAGCAGAACTGTGGAAACCAAGAGGGTTTCTTTCCCCTTCTCGAGATAACCATCACCTACATCCCCCTACTTGACTTTGCAGCGCCTTATTCCACATGGTCCCGAAAGATGAAGCCCAGGTGCATTGCCTCAGGAATCATACTGGGTCCGTGTGTTCAGCACAGCAAAGAAAGTTGATCTGCAATTTGCAATGGAGGCAACTAAGTTTAAGCCTTTTACCTTTGAAGAGTTCCTCGCAGCAATCCCGCTTCATATGTTTCGGTGGGGACGCAAAGCCAATTTTCTAAAGGCAGTATGCAAATTACATTTTAATATAAGATGCAACATCTGGCAGGGCTGTTGGTCTGAATACACTGTGATGTCTAGTTCAGACACAAGGTATGTCTACCGTTGACTGTAAAAATAGACGGATCATGAGTAATGTGATTGTTGAACATATAGAGAACAGTTTGTCCTCATCTACGAATTCTTTAAATTCTGTACTTTAAAATAGTTAGAGCTGCTTCTGCTGTGGCTGTGAATATCATGACACCACGATGGGTGGAGTGACTGATGGCTCAACTAAATTTAACATTACTCCCAGAAAAATTGCGATGGGCCTCAGTGTGATGTAATGGGAACTGTATTTTGTGGGTGTCAACAGTTTTCTCTATGCACAGCGTCTGGGCAGAGAGAGATGCTTGTCATGAGTATAACAGCCTTATTGTGCAGCGCTGCAGCGGGTGGATCTGTCTGACCGCCACTGGGCACACTCCGCAGAGCAGTTTTCATTATGGCCACTGGCTGCGGGACTTAGCCACGGCTTAGGCGTGCTGCACCGCGACTCTGCCCATTGCTGCCCTTTTTTTGATTTAGACCTTGTGTGTTTTGGAGACAGAAGAGATGTCTCGGGAATCCTCTCCACTTGCCAGTTGAAATTGCTTTGGATCAGTTCCCGACAATCAAAAAGATGAATGCTGCCGTCCCGTGCCTGGACTGACTGACCTGTTTTGCGGCCACTCTCTCTGTGAAGCGGGCTGTGTGTATTATTGACACTGGGAGCCGAAGGGCAAGAGGAACCATGTTTGTAAAGAACGTCTAAGGAAGACTGAGAAGGAGGAGGAGGAGGAAGAGGAGGAGGAGGGTTGAGGCTTTATGCAGACCCTGCAGGGCTGATGATTTGGAAACTAAAGCCGTTCTCTCTTTTTCCCCCTGCAGCACAAACAAACACAATCATAGACGAGGAGAAACCCCGTCCAGAAAATAGACCTCTGGCTTTACTCACGAGAGCTGGAGCTGGGCCGAGCCTCTAGAATAGAGAAAAAGAGAAAGGGAGGGAAAGACCAAGCCAAACTCTGGAAGTATTAATGATTAAAGGTCATGTGATGTCTTCCTTCAACCCCATTCACCACTCTTCCCTATATTGCCCCTATCTTTTTTTCCAAAAAATGATTGGTCAAGGGGGTAAGGCAGTCATTTCATACACATCTGCGTGCATCATGTGTGCCTTCGGTTCTGTTTATTGAACCTGATTAACATTCCTCAGAGTCATTAAGCCCCGTATGAACACTCAGCACGGGCAAGGACACACTTCCCCACCCTACAGCCATACCATAACAAAACATTCCTGCCACGTCATGCACAGAAATATCACTCAGACACCCACGCTGGTGCAACCGCGGGCATAATCTGAACATCTGTCTGGCTACCCAGCTGCTTGCAGTAACGACGGTAGTTGCCCATGCATTATTTTGGCCTCATTGTTGGTCACTTATCCAGATTTTTATAAGTGATGGCCGCCCGCACCCCAATGTGCTTTCAATTTGGGGTGCAATTTGAGAATTTGTTCAAATTAGTCTGTCAGGGAGGGACCGCGGACTGTTTGCTTTATCGCACCCATGTAGGTCGGTTTGATACCACATGTGCTGGAAATGGAGCAAAGCAACAAAACCTCAGACAACGAAGGACTGTATCCTCCAACACACAGAGATGCAAGAAGAGAGTGGGTAAAAAAGAGAGGGGATAAGGCAGAAATGAAATGAGAATGAGGGAGTGGGAAAGAGGCAACAAGACAGCGAACTGAAAGCAAATCTGCAAAGGATCTAAATAAACATAATGGTAAAAAAAAACTGGCTGAGAGTAGTTATTTGAGGACAAGGGCTAAAGGGTGTGAGCTAAAGAAACAGTTATAGAAAGCGAGTGTAAGACAGGAAAAAAAGAGAAGTCAAGGAGGTGAACTATTTTTTAGAATGTGTGGAAACGGTCCGAGGTGGTCATGATTGATGCCGTTGGAGAATAGCAATAGTTCTGTTTCCCAGCTGTCGCCACTGCTTGTGTGTCTGGATGGATTTACAGTGAGGGAGTCAAGACAGACAGAGAGAAAGAAAGAGAGAGAGAGAGAGAGAGAGAGAGAGAGAGAGAGAGAGGGAGTGATAAGTCTGGGCTTCTGCATTGCTGCTGCTCGCTCCAGAGTGGGGGACATTCTCGAGCCCTCAATAGTTTATACAGACCATAAACATCTGGGCTCGAAGGCTGAGTAGGGAAAAAGGAGGTCTGGAGAGCTCTCTCTCTCTCTCTCTTTCTCTCGCTCTCTTACTCTCTCGCTCTCGTCTTCCTCTCCTCACAACATTTTTATTGTGCGCCCCTTGCATTAGTTCTTTCTATTGGCAGATTATCACTGGTGCAGAGGGGCTCAACGGTCTGGCTCTGCGCCCTTTACTGTTAGCTGTCTGCTGTTAGCCACCATTACAGAGCAGTTTGTGGCTGCCCACTTGACTGCTGGGGTTCAGACACTTAGCACAACAGGAATTTATGTATATATCACATTAGCATAAGTGGAGATGGATAATAAGCAGTTACTATTCATGTAAACACTGTGATGAGCTCAGCTGTAATTTAAGCTAGCTGCTTAGAGGTCCATTATAATTGTACTTTCAACCCAATTGCCAGTTAAGAATGTTGATATGGGGCAATTTCGGAAAACCTTTTATTTCAGTCAGGGATGTTTGTTTTGATGTTAATAGCAACATTCTTTAAAATTCTTTCTTACTACAATAACTGTAAATGGCAAATTGCGGTTATGGCAAATGAACTATGGTTATGGTATTGTTACAGTGCCAGCAGGCTCTGTTCCAGCGAGAGTGATTGCCAGATGGTTGAACTGTGCCTGCGTGCACTCACACACACCTTTTCGAACACTGAATCTGTAACTTTCCGAAACTGCCGATCTGAATTTCACACCTTCTCCTCGCAGTAATTGTTCAGGTCTGTGAAAGTAAGATCGTAAGCAGGGTTTTAACTTTCTTTTTGATTCTTTAAACAACTAATTTGGCTTTTTTTTTAGGTCTTAAGAGGTAGGCAACTAGAAAACTTGGTCTAGGTTAGGGAGGTTTGAATGTAGTCCTGAAACAATCATTATAAAAAACATTAGGTAGGACATGAAATATAAATAGAAATATCGGTGCTAAGTTTACACACCTTATTGATCATTTCCTAAAAGGTTACGTTAAGCTTCAACAAAACTTTTTGACTACACTGTATTAACAGTGTTTATAGTCATTTAGGAACAGAAGCAAAATAACAACTCATTATATTGATCACCAGTGAGGGCGTCTAGACTATCGGTCCAGCACCCTGGGAATTATGCTCATATTGAACAATCCTGTACCGTGAGGTTTACATTCAGTGCCAACATTCAGAGACCATTCAGGAAGTAGTTTGTCCTTTATGTAGCAAGGCAGAAAATAAGGTGAAAGTCACAGTGTGTGCGTTTGAATTTCATATGTAATTTCCCAGATCAGGAATTAATGTTTGCTTTTCGTAAAACCCAAGACAGACTCTTTATCTAACCATAACCGAGTGTTTGTGGCTAACCCTTACCAAAAGTTAACTTGAGTGGTGGCACATCAGTACATAGTTGTGTGAAATATTTTTTGTGATGCCTTAATCAATAGGAAAGTCACTGACAGAGGGTGTTTGCATCAAGAGCCGTCAGTGACTACTATGATAATAATCATCAATCTATTTCTTTAAAAATCATTCAAACTCAAGTAGAGGATGATATCCAGACCACAACTATAACAAACAACAGTGCAGAAAAATATCGTTGGAGTCACTTCCACAGTAACTCGATGATGATAAAGCTACTGACAGCCAATCAAATTCCAGATGAATTTAGAGGGTGCCATGTCAACAACTTATTAAATGCTTGTAGAGCATAATAATAGGTTGTAGTCACATGGAAAAGATAAAAAAAATAAATTTCATTATATCTGAGATGACAATGACAGCACAACTATATCCATTTTCCTTTGCTGCCAACAGCTAGAGCAAGTGCAAACTTACAGAACCTTCCAGTTTATTATTATAGCCGGTCGCATCATTATCTTTATGGTTATATATAGTTATTGTTCTTGGTATGGATGGCCTTTTACTTAGTAAACAGATAAATTATGGCTTTTTTTTTGGTAGAAGATCTCACAAGGCAATAATAATTCAGTAATTTCAGTGATCTCAGCATCATTTTGTCACTTTAGCTTTTTGCAATTCTGTTTGTTCATTGTCTTTATGGAAGTGTGTTAATGGATTGACATCAGTTGTGTTTCCTCTCAGTGACAGACTGATCTTCTACATGTTAGCTTGGCGCAGCAGCTGGAGACAAAGAGGCGATGAGCCTCTCAGTGATTAGACCCCTGGTAACTTCAAAGTTGTCTCATTTAAAGCCTGTGTCTTCATAGCAGGCCTGCTAACATGAGCCACTGGTGATTTATTCAGGAAAAAACATGGTATCGACCAGGACTGAAGTTCGGTCTTCATTCATTACTCTGGGGCACTGTCTTAAACCCCTACATCACAAACCCCACTTGGAAAACACAGCTTGTTACGTTTCGTTTTGTTGTTTTTCTACCTTTTATCTGACTGTGTTTTTATCTTAGATGGTATTTCAGTGATCTCATGAGTGTCTGTCTGGGTTAGTAAAAACCAGTGTTTAAATCCAATAGTATAGCATAGCGCAGACTGAGCCTGAGGCAGAAACTCACAGCTCGAACAGCAAAGTCGAGAACAGAATGGTCAAATTTGTAGTGCCGTTGCTGAAAAGCTATAAAGTATGCTGTGAGTAAACTGGATTATTTTCTCTGACAAAGACGCTCTTGCTTAAGCAATTAATTCTTTTTCAATGAGTAATATGTGTTAGGTAATGAATTACATTTCTTAAATAACTGCTCACAATGTCACTCTGACAGATGGGTCCATTAACTGAGAAAAAAAGTCTCACATCAGCCATTTTGAAGCTAAAATGACGATTTGCTTTGCTCTGCGGCTCATTTTGCACCCTGGAAATGTACAACAGTAACTGAATCTTAGTGACAAGTCATATCAGTCAGTGGACAAAGCTTTTTGAGGCCATATTGTCCTGTATCAATGAAGAATAAACAGCAGGGGTGGAGGTCAATCACAATGCTGAACAAGCCCCTATCAATATCAATATTATGGGTTAGCTAAACTTGAGAACAGGGTCTTTTGAATGAGCTATCAGTCAAAGGAAGGAGAGAAAAGAAAATTGTTTGTGAATGTTATGTAATCTGGCAGACTGCGAGCAGATGTGACTGCAGAGGGAAAGAGAGAGTGAGGGTCTTAAACGCTGAACACTGGCCAGTCCTCCCACTGTGCTGTCAGATTACCGGGACATGTTTGTTTTCTGAGAGAGGAAGAAGTCGTCCAAATAAATAGGCAGCACAGCCAAGACTCCCTCCACCAAACTGTCAGCTGTGGTGTGTGTGTGTGTGTGTGTGTGTGTGTGTGTGTGTGTTTCGCTCTTTCCCTCTCGCTCACTCACACTCGTACAGCAGTCCTGAATTTCTCTGCGGGATGGTTTGAGGTTTTCTCAGCAATGCTGCCTGTTTGCCTGTCTGGGTCAGCCCACATATGTGGCACACAGTAGGAAAAGGGTTAACAGCTCCTTCCTCCTCCCTTCTCACTCCATATCCGTCTTTTTTTTTTTTGTCTGTCTGTTCATCTTTCTCTTACACTTTCTCCCCCATTTCAACGATGGCGATTTGGTGGCTCCCCCCACCCCCCCGTGCGCTTACGCTCTGCAGTGTGGAATTATTTTCGTACGGGGAGCTGCGTTTGATTGCTGTGCAGGGACCCTGCCTCATACAATGGCTCCCCTGTTCTGAGGCCCCCAGGTTTCTAAACTAGACCCAGAGCCTTGGGGGTGCCGTGGAGTAGGTAGAAAACGGGGAGGGGTGGGGTGCTGGGGAAGTTAGAATACATTTTGTGGAGCACCCCACTCTTCCTCCACAGCCACCCCCTAAAAAAACAGACCCCTATGCTGCCACCATGGGCCCCTTCACCCCCACAACCCCACCACCAACAACAGCACAGCCAGTTAGGTAGAGATCCTTAATCAAATCTCGAGAAAAGCACATTGAAATTAAATTTTGCTTTTGAGTGTCTTTTCTTTGTCATGTTGCCTCATTCAGGGAAAAAAAAAAAAGTAACTCCCCTCCTCAGCAGCTCTCTGTAGCCATCTTAGTGCTAAATCTTCACACTCCCCAAGAAGTAGCTGTTCTTGTGTTTTCTCTGTGCATTTTTGGGTCTGTTTTTCCACTCGCTGATTTATGCCTGGGGGCAGCTAAAATTAAGAGAGCATTTTGGTGCCGCCCAGGGTGCCTGTGTAAGTGGAGGAATGCAGCACAGGGTTGTGCTCCATAAGGTGAAATGAATAGGCAGCCATATGCAGAGTCTTGCTTTCTGACTTTATTATTCAGGAGTTGGGTTTACAGTTAAAATGCTGACAGGCTGCAGGGTTTTTCCAGCGTTTAAGAGACTGACCGTGTGCTGGCTTTTACTTTAATTTGGAACTAGATTCATGTTTCATGAATTATTTGTCTTCGGAGATGATTTTTTAAGACAAAACAGGAACACACTTCAAAAAATGAAAAGGGCTCTATAGTGCTGCTTGACAGAAATGGAGATGAACCTTCTACTGCCACCTGCTGGATATTGTTAGATACTGTAAGCGTTTTTGTCAGATATCAGGTAAACCAGGGTTACTCTGTTGTTCAGTTGCACTTACAGAATATTTATCATGATAAATGCATAAATTTATAACTGTAGATATTGTGTAATATCTCTTTTCTGAACCAAACACTAGTAAGAATAATTATGTTCTTGCTGAACCTGTCAAGTGCAATAATTTATAATGTGAGCTGTTAATCACTCGACACTTTTATGTAAGAATTTATAAAAATAATCACTTATTCAGGGTTTCTTTTAATGCTGCTTTTGATTTTCATGCATTTGTCTTTATGCACTGCAGGACTGGTGGAAATGACAGGATTATGACTTACTGTGCTTTCGTTTGTCTCATTTTATTTACAGGTAGTTCATCATTAACCTACAATGCACCATCTCACACAGACCCATCCCCACGCCTGGCTGCCAAAGAGGGTAGGGACATTTTAAAAATTTATTTTTTCTTTATCAAAATGTCTCCCTTTGTATGAATATGTGGCTTATTGCAACTGATTTACATCAATGGGGTGAGATGAGACTGTCACAGTACCTGAAGATAAAGAGAAGAATGGGAGTCAAACGTGCACCAGACAAGCAGACGCACACTTGAAAATACAGACCACTTACATGCACATGCAGTTGCCACATGTCAGTGACAAAGCTCTGCGCAGGTGCATCTTTTGTGCTGTTAAAAATAATATGAGCCAAGCTGCTACAACAGACCGGGCTATTCAGGACGCCTACCTGAACGCTGTGACAAAACACAGAGGCTCAGAGGGGGCTGCTTCAGAAAGGAGGCAGATTAACCAGAAGACAAAAGCAGCGTGCTGAAGAGTGCTATCCACAGCAGCAGGGGTGAGAACAGACGCTGAATGTGACGATTATGAGGCAGAAGCAGGATGTAAGACATGTGAATGATGGTTTGTTGGAGAGACAGGCATTAGAGGCAGGTGCAGAAGCAACAATGTGCCCTGTAAACACGGCAGAGGAGTCCGATTGGCTGCTTACAACAAGAGTGGAGTGGAAAAGAGTGTATATGTGAGCTTTTTCTGTGTGAATTAGTGAATTAATGACAGAGAGGATGACAGAAGGTCAGAGGGGAAGTAACTGTGCAGGATATGATGGAGGAACGAATAATCTTGTCACTTTTTTGTTATTTTGCTTTTATACATTTTATACATTGCACTATAAAATCCATCTCTAGTGGTTGCACTGTTTTTATGAGAGTACTATTTGCTTATGAAGCACACCGAGCATGAAGCTGATTCAAAGGTGTACTGCAGTGAATGCTGGGTACAGGCCTGCACAAATATGCATGTTTATACATAATTTAGTGCAACTTTTATTTTTTTTTAAACAAGCACAAAATCAGAACAGTCATAGAGGTGAATCATCTTGGAAACAAATTAATTTAACCATAAAATTTAATGATATATTTATTCTTTTTTTATTTTAGTAAAATAATGGGTTTTATTCTCTCTCTTCATCATGTTGATATATCTTCCTTAACCTGTTCAGGTTCAGCAGATCTCAGATCCACCTTAGCTATTTTTTTTTTCCTTTAAACAGCTAAAATGTTGCAGTTTTTGTCCTTTTTAAATTTTTCTGGACATGCTATGCTTCATTTGATTCATTCGATAATCCACTTACAAATCCACTTACTCATACACACTTTTGGGCCTTACATTTTTCTGTTTTATGCTTTTCCATTTGGATATTCCATATAAGCCGAAAAGCATAAATAACTGAAAAACTGGGATTCAGATTTGTCATATGTTTGTTATTGAGAGTTTTTTTTTCCTTTTTAAGTTGCACCAGCATAAATTCTTGCACAGCAAAGCTTTGTTTCTAAGAACAACACCCACATCAGCTCGAGATGATTGTCTTTTTCCCCTGGATACCTTTTCACTCTACAAACATTATTTTGTGCTGACACAACATGAGCGAGGCGAAGGCTGCACTGCATATCTTAAAAAAAAAAAATACTACACATCCTTTACATCGGCTATATAGTGTCACCACCAGAGACGGGAGAAAGGACTGCAATAACAATGATAGCCTCGCTCACAGGATGAGGGGCCCTATCAAGGCAGGAGCAGAGGAAACACTAGGTCTGATAAGTGTCCGAGAATGCCCTCTGCCTCTCGCTATCTGCCCCAGTGGTGAGAGTTAGCAGGCCGTGTGCTTGTTCTCGCCCAGCTTCAATACCAATAGACCAATGGGCAGGCCAGATAAGATTCTGCTCAGTCACCCCCGACCTCGGTCTTCCTGGTTCTCAGCGCCAGGTATTTGGACTGGCAGGAATAGAGGGTCCCTCCCTTCAACAGCATTTCCCTTTCACAAGAGGTGACTTCTATAATGGGCTCCTGTAGCCCTGATTGAGCTTAGTTTTGTCCTGTGATGAAGCTTAAAAAGTTTATGTCTACTTCTAGAATGACTTTTAAAGAATTAAGAAATGCAACAGATTATCAAATGGAAATCAATCAAATCTCGAATGACCACTCTGCTTTGAAATATTCATGTTTACCCTAAACTTATGCAACTAAATAAACACGTTAAATATTACAAAATGTCACTTTCATGCAAAAATTAAGTGAAAAGATAAAACACGATGAAGAGATAAAAAAAAAAAACGATCCAAATTGGAAGTTGGAAGTTTGTGGCTAAACAATAAAAGAAGTCTTGCTTCAGGAGAAGCCTTTATCAACATTTTCTCAGGTCAGCATTGCCAGATGTTCCACCTCATATTGCCTGTAGAGAACAGGCAAATACCATTCAGGCTCTTTGGGGTAGAGTAAGCACGAGCATCCAGCAGGAGACAACCCTTAATCTGCTCCAGACTCGCTGGTGTAAAATGCAATGTTATGAATAAAAGAGAGCATATAAAACACGGAATGCAGCAGCTATGAAAGGGTGTGTGTGTGTGTGTGTGTGTCTGTGTGTGTCTGTGTGTGTATCTAAAGTCTGTGTCTACTATTGACTGTGAATAGACATATATATGTGGGTGGGTTCCTGTGTATCTTAGTGCAGCAAGTCTTACAGTATTCATCTACATTACTTTTGTGTTTGTATACTGGAAATGTATTTTGTATCAGATATGATCTTGTTCGTTTTGTTTGTAGATTTTACATCTCTTTCATCCGCGGTGTGTTTTTGTTCCTTTTCATTTTTCAGCGTTTGTTTCTGTTGCTGCTCTGTAGTTTTTCTAACTCACAGCAAGAACAGTCATATTCTCCACCACTTCCCACTGAATGAGAAAAGATGATGATTCACTTTTGTGAATTTATTTATTTCACTGCAAACTCCAAGTGGCAATAGAAACCTCAAATGTGCCGTTATGTCTGTGGCTTTTTCTTTTAATTTAATTTGCTCAGCTTTAAAAAAAACAAAAGAAAAATATAGGGATTGATGCAATTCTTTCTTTTAAATAAATGAGAAATGAAAAAGATCTTGTAATAACACTGCACATAACGGTGGCCTTGAAAATGCATGAATATCTTTATTTTCGCGTGCAGAAATTGTTTCAGCCCCTTGTGTCTCTGTTTTGTCTGTGTTTTTTTAGGGTTTTCTATGCTTCTCTTTTTCGGTGCACCCACTGTCTCTCCGCTGTGTCTGACTCCTGTACTTTGCCATCATTCCCCTCCCTTCCAGCTCCTTCCTCACACAGATGGCTTTTAAAGCACCTGTATTATGGGTATTAAAAAGTTTACCCTGTCTGGGTCTCTCTCCTTGGCTCAGACTCTGGGTTAAAACCAGTCCACGGCTCGACTCTCTCCTTCTCCTCTGTTCCTCTGTCTATCTCACCGTCTCTGCTCAGTGGCTTTTTCTCTCCCACTCCGCCTCTCTCTGCCATTCCTGCGTCTCTCTCTCTCTCTTTCTCTCTCTCTCTCTCTGTCTAGCACTCGGGCCTTGTTTTGACTAACTGGTCCTGCAGTCGAAGTCTCCCATGAGCGTGCACCACACCCCAGACCAGAGTGGAAACTGGCTCAAGTCGCAGTCAGAGCGAGGCCTGGAAAAATGAAGGGGGGGGGGGGGGGGGCAGCTTTGTGTGTGTGTGTGTGACCATTTTGGGGCCGGGGGTGGGTTTGGGGGGCGCGCTTCGGCCCGGG
>JAQMCX010000053.1:5865671-5880132 GCA_029814765.1 Acanthurus leucopareius | reverse complement strand
CCCCCCCCCCCCCCCCCCCCCCCCCCCCCCCCCCCCCCCCCCCCCCCCCCCCCCCCCCCCCCCCCCCCCCGGGGCGGCCCCCCCCCAGCTTTGTGTGTGTGTGTGTGCACATTTTGGGTCCGTGTCTGTGTTTGCGTGGCTCGCTTCGGCCCGAGTAGCCCCGGACCACTGGGGCTTTGTGCATTTTACCTCCAGTGCTTCTTCTTCTTTCGTCTTCATTTTCTTCTTCACTTTCACTTCCACCTCACCACCTTTCACTTGAGCCGGTTAACCTAAAAAAAAAACGGAGTGATCATATTGGTGAGAACATTGAAATGAATCCCTTCTTACTTTCATGCTGTCAGAGGAAAAATGGTTAAGAGGGTTAAACTGCCATCAACTACACCGAGGGCATCTAAAAATGTGGATGAGCCCATATTACTGGGCATCTCCTCCAGCCCATACCAGACAGTAGCCGAGTTTGCCGCCATTGTTTTCTTTTCAAATTCCAAAGTTGTGTTTCGTCTGACTCTGTTTTTTCAACTTGATTTTTTTTTCTCTCCTCCTGCTCCTTCAGTTTCATCTCCTCTCCTCTAAGGCATTTGTATGTACTTAACTATCCCGTCTCCACCTTTTTTTTTTATCTGTTTGCTTTTCAATTATCTCTCCTCTCTTTCTTCAGCTCCTCTAACTTCTCTCTCTCATCTGTCGTTCATTTTTCTCTGTTCTCCCCCCCTCCTCACACACTCCTCCAACCATCAGCTCTCCTGTGTGTAACCCCTCGCTGCACGTATGGAGGTAGCCCTGTTGTGTTTTTTTTTGGGGTGGTGGAGAGTGGATGGAGGGGGGGCGGCGGCGGAGGCAGTGGTGGTGGTGGTGGTGAGTTGAGGGGAAAAAAGGGCCAGTAAAACAAAGAGAGGTTGTCTGCAGGCGAGTCAGGCAGGAAACGCAAGTCTCCCAGGACTCTCCCCCAGTCACTGCTCCTTGGCTATCCTGCCGGCCCACACTAGATTGAACCTGACAGCCCCGCTGAGCCGCAGCAGCCCGGCTGATATTTGTCCCTTCTTTTTGTCTTTCTCTCCATTATACTTCCCCTTTTTTTTCATTCTTTTGATCATATTGTAATGTCTTTGCTCTTGTTATGCTTTGATGTGAGCACATATCTGCACTTTATTTAACTTACCTCACACATATTTTGGCAGTTTTTGCACTGTCACTTGTGCTATATTGCACTTTTCTGCATTTAGAACATTACTGTTTGCAGAAACCAGAGGTTTTTTTTTTTTGGTGTGCAAACAGGAACAGGCTCTTCGCTGAAACATCAGTGGGTTAAACCTTGAGAAGTTAGAAATTAATGAAAAGACCAAGAGGTCCCTGAGCAGCAGGATGTTTTCCCATTGGTGGATGTTTTGCTAGTAAGAAAATGGGAAAACAAGGCAACAAAATATCTTTTGAAAGTAACACGAAACCTACAACTGGATTTGTGTTTTGAAAATTTTATTGGTCGATTATGGACTGAGTGAAACAATAAAACACTGTTGCTGCAGGTTATCTGGCAGACTTTGTTGTAATGGTTACAGAGGGATTCATATTTAGAGTTCAGTTGTGCTGAAAGGGAAAAAAAAATAAGGAGGTTAATTTGGTCTTTTTTTATTATTTATTGTTTTATTTTATACAAACCGAGAGGTGCCAATATGATCTGGCCCACAGGAGGGCAGTGTTGTACAGTGTTTAGATATGGCCACACATGAGGTGAAAGCAGATGATGAATTTGATGTCAATGGATGTCCCTCTGGTGAGACTGTATGAGGTTATATGGGTCAAGATCACACACAAAGCCTAAATGAGTTATTGTAGGAAAGTCAACCACCTTTTAAATTTTTTGAAAACAATGTTCCTTTTACAATAATTTATATTTAAAGTCTTTTTCATAACGGATTAATGGACTTTTCCACGAATTACATCGAGGCAAATACAGGGAAGTATTACATTGTAAATTTAATAGCTTGGGGGTTTATTTTTATTCTCAGTGATTGGTAGCTTATCAGATTGTGAGTTGCTGTGGTTAAAACAGGATGGAGGGAATAATTTGCAAACACATAAATATTCATGTTTGGCACACAAACACCTATGCACACAAACACACACACACACACACACACAGGATTCATTTATAGTCTGGGATCAGCATACTCACTCTCTTTTGAAATGTCAAAACATTTCATTCAAATGATCTATTAATATAATAAATAATGCATATTGGTTAAAAAACACAATGCCTTGTGCCACACTTTCTCTTTTTTTTTTACATTTTACAAACCAGCTGTTGACCTGATTCATTTAGCAAGTCGCCCATTTTGCTGCAGCTGGATTGATTCTTGCTCTTTTTAAATCTCAGGATCCAAACTGTCCAATTTGATTGTCAATAAGCCTCCTTCTCAAATATTCCGCCTACACTGATGGGAAATGGGATTGCCTCTTGACCTTCTAACAGCTTGCTTATGCCAGCAACAGCCTCTGTCATCATCATTACACTGTCTCTATCCGCTGCCCTGTGGGAGAAACACTCCTGACAAAAAGATTTGCAGATCATGATAACACTGTGAATAGCATGTGGCACACAAAACAGAGCGCGAAGCAGAGCCTTCTGGCTACAATGTGCATCATATTTCCATGTATTCTGGCAACTGTTTGAACTGCTTTTGCCCATGATAATCCGAACCGTGGAGGGCGCTGGCCAGGTGCACTGTGTGTACCAGAGTGTTTTTGAGACATTGCCAGGGGAAGGATACATCCTCTGTTTTATCTGCTTCTGTCAGAGTGATTGATTGTTACTGGAAGCACTCCAGCTTCACACTCAACCAGGTTTGAGCCATGGTCACGCAGCAGGTAGAGCCCATGCAAACCGGGGCCAGTTTGGCCGTTTGTCAAGGTCTCACAGAAGCAGCTTGTGTGGATACGGAGATGAGGGAGAATATCATGTGCATGTGCATTGTCAGTGAGTCCGTCTCTGTTGTCCTGTCGTACGTTAATTTTGCACCAGTCCTCTTTATTTGTGGTCAGAGTGTCTCAAGCAGCTCAGTCAACTGTTCTCTTTCAAAGATTGTGCCATCTAACCATCACAGTGTGCCAATAAAACCACATTGCCATGCCCAGATATCCTGAGCAGGACATCTTGAAGCACATTTTGATAGATTTATTGATGCCGTTTGGCAGTGGACTCCCTGTTTTTTTGCTGTGACAGTTGCAGTCTTTTGATGGGTTAGCACACCGTGGGGTGAGACACTTACTGTCATCACATCCACACAAGCAGGTTTATCTAACAAAATAAAATGAACTTTAGTAAGAAGTATTGCACTGAGGAGCAATACTTCTTACTTTTTACAAGTTGAGGGGACAACATTCTTGCTTTCTCAGGAAAAAGGCACCTACAAAGTCTAATAATCCCACTGCTTGTTTTTCTTTTTTCCTCTCTCTTTCAGACCCTTCATATGATGCTGTACGGCGGACAGCATGGTCAAATAACATGCACAGTGGGAAAGGTAAGGTCACAAAACTCCACAAAAGTCCTTATGCTGGTTTGACTGAATAATATTTATAGCTTTTAACTAACTAAGAGCGTTGTCATTCTTCGTTGAACATGACATGGCACACTTAATTATCTGGAACTCTGTGTGGGTTAAAACCTCCGGATAACATGCAAATGCTATTTAACCTGAGTCTACATGACACAGGAGGCTGCTGCAGCATCCACAGAGTCCAGACATGTAGGGCAGAGTCCTGAAGATTACAGCCTCTGTTGTTAGAAAATGAACAGACTTTCAGAAAAAAGAAGACTGTCCAGCCATCAAATACCGCCCTATTTACTTTGGACCTCCGCTGACGTGCCTTCAAGTTGTGTAACCTGGTTATCTGTAGACACCCTACTGATTTTGTCTCTGTGCCTTTTTATGTCTCTCTCTCTCTCTCTCTCTCTCTCTCACACACACACACACACACACACACACACACACTGTGTCTTTCTTGTCCTCCATTGATTGCCTCCATTCTCTCTGCAGGCTCACCGGTGGTGACTCAGAATGTGACCAAGTCCACAGAGCAGCCCAGAGCTCAGCCAGGTACCTACCAGGCATCTTTCTTGATTCATGTGGGAATCAGCACAAAGCTCACAAAAGAAGCTTTAAGCTGATTCGTTATCATGGGTTGAGCTTCTTTTCGCATCAGTTGCTTGCTAAAGTTTTCCGTTCACAGTAAAGACGTTTAAGTGTTATAATTCTAATGTACATTCATCAGAAAATTGTATTCTCTAAGTAAGATCTTGAAATCTTTTCTTTTGTATTTGTGCCTGATTGAGTTTAGTGAATCTTATTAAACTAGTACTTTGTTAGAAATTAGTAAAGTTTAAAAGCTAATGTGGGTAAGTACGAATCAACATAAGTTAAAACGGCCACAACTTTATAAAAGCACGAAGCAACTTTGTCAGAGTGTGAGCACATTAATCCAAACACACTAAAAAAGAAGACTTCACGTCTTTTCCTCTCTCATTTTGTCAGTGCTTTGCATTTATCTCTTTATTTAGTCATATTTATTGGCAAAAGTAATGAAGAGGAATGTTTTTTTTTTGTTTTTTTCTTTTTACTTCTGTCAGTAAATTCTATAATTAGCTGTTGCTCCTCTGTAGATGTTTATTTTGTTGTCAGTCTAACATACCATTTAGTTTGAATAACATACCATCATATCACCACAGTAATCAGTGTGTTGACCAACAGAGCTCCTCTTTTGTCCACAGATCCTTATCAGATTCTGGGTCCCACCAGTAGTCGCCTAGCCAATCCAGGTAAAACACTCTGAGCATGCTCAGTCTTCCCAACGCCTTCTTTGTGAATGGCACGATGTTGATGTGAACATTTCTCAGACATGTCCATTGATTCAGGCCTCACTGGATAGATAATGAGTTGCTGAGCTGTGAACTATGACTAATTAGCTCTTAGTTGACTGAGTGTGCATCTCTCAACACTGTTTATGTGTGTGTGTGTGTGTGTGTCTGTGTGTGTCCACCATCAGGTTCAGGTCAGATCCAACTGTGGCAGTTCCTCCTGGAGCTCCTGTCTGACAGCGCCAACGCTGGCTGCATCACCTGGGAGGGCACCAACGGCGAGTTCAAGATGACAGACCCGGATGAGGTGGCGCGGCGCTGGGGGGAGCGCAAGAGCAAGCCCAACATGAACTATGACAAGCTGAGCCGCGCCTTGCGCTACTACTACGATAAAAACATAATGACCAAGGTGCACGGAAAGCGCTACGCCTACAAGTTCGACTTCCACGGCATCGCTCAGGCGCTGCAGCCGCACCCAACCGAGTCCTCCATGTACAAGTACCCCTCGGACCTAGCTTACGTGCCTTCCTACCACGCCCACCAGCAGAAAGTCAACTTTGTATCACCACACCCTCCATCCATGCCCGTCACCTCCTCCAATTTCTTTGGACCCACTGCCCCGTACTGGAGCTCACCCACTGCAGGCATCTACCCCAACCCCAACGTTCCCCGCCACCCAAACACCCACGTGCCGTCCCACCTGGGTAGTTACTATTAGAGACTCCACTCTGACCATCTGACCACCCTCCAAAACTTCCCTACTCCCACAATGAAGTCCACAATTGCTGACCTGCACTCCCAATGACGCTGAATAAATGAAGACTGAGTAGATGGAGGCTTTTGTTCTCTGAAGAAATTTTTTTTCTCCTGAATGAAGGATGTTGAAATTGAAGGAGTTTTTTTTTTTTTTTTTTTGTTATTATTTGTAAGAATCTATAAACAACTGGATGCCATGGTCCAAAATGGAATACTACTTACCTTTACAAGACTAGCAAAGTGTTTTTTTTTTAATGTTTTTTTTTTGGACGTGCGTCTGAGTTTCCTGTGCCTTTCTCCTTCCCTTTTTTTTGTTTTTTTTTTCCAGAAAGCTGCACCTACAGGTGTCCTTTCCAGAACCTTCCTAAACCAAAGCCCGAGGACAGAGAGAACAGCTTGAGTCTGTCTGCCTCCTCGCCACGCTGCAGTGTCAGACATGGGCCTTTTATTTATGGGTCTCAATCTACATCCTCCACAGTACATTATGTACATTATGCTTTGAGGCATCTGCCTACTCTGCTCGTCGACAGCCTTGTCGGGGTTTCTTATTCCCACCACATCTAGCCTTCTGTTTTTACTGTCTACATTCGCTCGTCTGTCCATCTGCATCTTTTATGCGTGTGTGGAGAGTCCTCTGGAATTCGCTGGACAGGGAGGAGCTCTTAAAGAGATGGACTTTTCTCTCAGCACTGAATGAAATTTGGCAACTGGAATATGCCGTTCACGATTTAATTTATCCTCCAAACTGGAAGGCTAGAGAAGAGTTAAAATGCTGGAGAAGGAAGCGCTGTATGTTTTGCTGACCTGGGTCAACTCAAGTCACTCACTCGAAATGCTTTCTCTGTGTGTGTTGTGTGTGGAGTCCAAAATGGCTGATGTGTACAGTTGACTCGACCGTGCTGGGGGAAGCTGAGTCAACATGTAATTGAAGTAATTTGCAACAATAATTCAACCCAGGTCAGATGCTTTCAGGGGGCCACACACAAGGCTATTAAATGTTTGCCATGCTGTTGCCTTTCAGCCATGCCATTTCCAGATGTTTTGTTGTTCAACCATGTCAGTATTAATGTGAATGTCTTTTGGTTTGTGAAACAAGCATAAAAGGGAAACCCCTGCAGCAAAATCAAAATTTGTCAGATGTTTTCATTTTGTTTGATGAGAAAAAAAAAATAATTTGATGATTTTTTTTAATTATTTTTAACTCTGTGTTTGCTGCACACATCTGAATCTAAACAATTGAAAGGGCCTTTTTTTTGTTTGAGACTGTATATTTTTTGGATGTTTTTTTTTTTTTTAAGTGCCTTTCAGTGCCATAAGGGGAACCAGTTTTAGCATAAAGCATAATGAGAAACCTAGTCCTCACAGGGCCTTAACTGCTGTTCTATACCGTATATTTTCTGTTCATTATAGACGAAACAGCATTACATCTTAAACTGCATTTCAAGACACGTAATCATCATCTTCGTGTCAAACCAGAAATCTGACAATTTTTGATTTTGAAGTGCGCTTTGACAAAAACAGCTCCGGTGCTGTCTTCTTCCTCTCTGTAGGCCAGTCAGGACCAAACAGGTCAGCGCAGAGACGTGGTTTAGCAGCAGGTCATGTTAGCAGACAGTTAAGTTGCATTTTACCAGGGCTGGATCCTAGTTAGAGAGCAGCATGTGTGTTTGAATGTTAGTTTCTCACTGATCTAAAGCCTAGCAAAATGCACATGAATCCAAAGTCAGGACTTCATCATCATGTGATAGTATTATATCAAAACATATCCATCTTCAGGTGTTTAAAGCTGTTAATTGCAAAAGTATTCCTTTTTGAAAATAAATTACTTGGGACTAAGTAGTTTATCAGAGAACAAAAGAACCAATAAAGTATGACGAGATGAAACAAAGAAATCCTCAGATTCGCAAACGCTGTGCGTTTGTCAGACCTATTTTTTATTATTTTATAAGCATCAGACAACTAGGCATTAAAGCAACTTACTGTATAAATTATGCAGAGTTATTTTCATATGTGACACAGTATAAAAAGTCAAGAGAATTAATACGAGTTGACCTCGGTCAAAAATGCAAACCTTTGAAGTCCATTTCTGCTAAGTAGTTTGTTCAGCATTTTAAGTGTTTTTTTTTAATATCTGTACATTTGGGCAATACATTTTAACATTTTGTTTTCTTTTTAATTGTTATTATTTTTGAAATTCGGATATAAAAGTGCCTTTATGCACATGGTATTTTTTGTATTCCCAAAACCACAAATGCCTGCTTGAATCATAATCCAACAGCCAAGGATTTGTTTACTCTATATGCAACATGTGATTTTGATGGGTTTCTTCCATTGTGAGTCACTCTTTATGCCAAATAGCCATGGAATTGGTGGCTTTTTCCTGTGTTTAAAAGAATTTCAGGTATTTTATGCAAAATAACACAGTAATAATATCCACAACCAGCATCTCTTCTGAAAAAAAAACCAAAGCTTTAAAAAGAACAATTAAAAAGGGAACATGCAATTTGTAGCATAAAGAAAAATTCTAAATGTACCCTGAACTTCCATGTTTCACAAGCATTATCAATGAAAAGGGATCTGTGCTACTTCGTATATACAGTGTATTTTGGATATCATATATATATAAATATATATATATAAATATAAATGTGTATAATTTTACAATTAACCAATGTATTATTATTATTGTCATTCCTGAAATGTATGAAGTAATACCTTTTGAAAAAGGGCTTTTGTATAGGAAAATGTGACAAAATAAATGTTTTTACCTCTCAAACCTTCCATTGCCTGCCTGTGGCTTCACCAGAGTGCTGGGAGGGATTCAAAAACAGTTTGCTGTATTTTTATCGGGATGTTTTGAGAAGATAGACCACATATTTGGACTTTTGCATTTTTTTTGTATCGCTTGAATCAGAGTTAAAAAATTCTACCTCAAATTTGTAGCAGTTCTCACATTGTGCCTATTTTTTTGCTGCAAGGGAGCAGAAATGTGGGACATTTGTGCAAAAACCAGAGAGCACAGCTCTTTCAGATGCGTCCGTCCCTCCTTATGTGTGTTAGCTTTGTCTGCATCGCCATCAGTATACTATAAACAAGCAAAAAATGCGTTTACTGACACACAAAACAAATTCTTACACTTAAAATTGCATTTGCACATGTTTTACAGACAGATAAAGTGGACATTAGAGTTTGTAGTTCAACAACTTAATCTTAATCATCATTGAGAGGCTTGCTATCTGATTTTAATGTAATCAAATTTATGCATAAACTAACCATGCAAGTCACTACAGAAGTGTTGTGTCCTATGAAAAGAATATTAATACAGTTGTTAGTTTATTAGGTATTTAAATCAGACTAATTCAAAACTCCTGCAATAAATAATAAAGCATGTCATGAAGGGTGTAATGTTTGTGGTATATGCATACAGATGAGCACAAAAATTACAGTGTCAGTTCTTCCTGGCTGAACCTTGTGAAATAATAACAACAGAGTGTATTATTTAGAGAATTAATCATTTCTAGTTGAAAGAAATGGGTGGGAGGAAAAGAAGAGTGAGGAAGATAAATAATTTTTATAGGCTTTCTTTTTGTGATATTAGATTTTTTGCCATGATGAGCACAAGTTACACTCTGACACTGCAAAAAACAATGATAAATTGTGTTTACATCTTTTCGGTTATATCAGGTTTAAATCTGCAACACCACAACAGAGCTGTGGGTCTAAAATCACTTAGGACTTTTTTACATAAATTTGAACATCTTTCTCAAATGATAAATGTTAGCAATTTAATAACCAGTGTGTTCGCATGGCGCCTCTGTTAAATGACAGTCACGGCCTTTCAAAGTGCTCTGTTAGTTTGTATGAACCGTATAGATAAAATATGCATCACAGACACAGTAAACAGCCATCCAGGGGCAGTTGTGGGCTCGTTATTTTAATGAAACATACTTGTGAAGCATGCATCATCTTTATGCTGCTTACTAATTTCACACATTCGTCAGTTATATTCATAATCTTTTGCCTTAACCCTGCGTTTTTGCTCTGTCACTCGCTGTATCAACATCCCTCGATGCAGATACGCACCCAAGACTCAAAGCATATGCAGTTCATTAATGAGGTCATTGCGGTGAGATTGCCTTAACGAAGCCTATCACAGCTTCACGTTAGGAGACAGCATGCACTGTTACTCCTCCAAATGGAGAGTTCTGGTTTCATGTTCAGAACCTGCAGGCAAAACAATGGGCAGCAATTGACAGCTCTTATGTTCCTGTCACTTCCACTCTGTTGTGTTCGGAGCTCTGTTTGCTGTCACAACTTTACTTTGTTTACAGGTGAAAAGCCGTGATAGGGGTTGGCACCTGTCATTACATCGCTTTGACCTTTTTTGATCACAGTCCTTGTATGATGTTCCGGTTTGGTTGGAAAGAGTAAGTCAGATATGACACAGACATTTTTTTTTTTTTTTTGGAATGCAAAAATAGTCTTTTATTTGAATGCATTTATTCCCCTGAGATCAAATACAAAAAAACAAAAAACTCAACAAACAGAATTGATTTTCAAACTACAGTCAGTGCTGTAATCAGCCATGTTTTAAGTGTTTCCTGAGAGCTGAGAGTCATTTCACAATGTCTTCACCCAAAAAGAAAACCAAACTACACCACCCAGTGTTTGAAAACAGTGGCCCCTGAATCCGCCCCTTTGCAAGTGCCACAGTGCCTCAATAATATATTATAATGGTTCAAGTCCAAGTTTCTCTATACTGCAGCCCACAGAAGCACACATTATTAAATTACTTTATCTTTTTTCTCTCAAAGATGCAAAAGCATGCCCCTGCTAACACTGGTCCTTCAAGTAGATGCAAGATTTACACACAGAATAATACATTTGCTTAATTTTTCTGCTTCTACACACACAGTAAACCAAATGTGCAAATTCAGAGATAAGTGAGAACATTTTATCTTCATTTAGAGCTGTTCATATTTATAACCCATGTGTGAGGTGAATGGTAGCCTTCCTGCCTTGTAGTCTTGCTGTCTTGCATGACAGGCCTCCCGTTTGAAAAACAGGTTTTTGGGCATCAGAGTGACAGGTGTGGTCTTACATACAAATGTTTGACAATGACTGGCCTGACCCAAAAACTGCTTTCTTATCTGTTTTTAAACACAACAGACTAACAAATAAGTGGGTCCTTTTTTTACTTCATATTTAAAAATGCTACACAATGGGCTGTATGCTGCTGCTGAATAACCCCGCCTACTTTCAACACCTGTTTGCCCTTGAGGAGTTCATCAGCGAGAGGTATGAGCCTCTGCACGTCTCAGTTTCTAAAGTTCATTGCAATGCATCCGCCCTCTTACATTTTGGTGTCACTCGGGGGGTCAATGATATCAATGACCTCAAAGCCCCGATTCTCATTTCCATCTCTGGAGTGGTGATGATGGCCCTTAATGTTGTGGAAACAGTAGGCACAGTGTGCAGTGGCCGCCGGCACCACCTTTGAGAAGTTGGAGAAGTCCACTCTGTATTTGCCCTCCTTGCTTTTAGAAATGATGGGCAAAAAGTTGTAGCCCCACATGATCTCCTGAGGTATAAAGGAGGTCCGGACCTGGCAGGTGGAGCTGGTGGACTCTGCGGTGCCATCGAGGAAGACGACCAGCTCAAACTCTTGCTTGTGGAGCGTGTCCACTGCCATCTCAAAAAAGGGGCTGCTCTTGTCAATCATGTGATAGAGCGTGAGAGGACATATGAAGAAGAGATTGTCCTTGCCGGCATCCACCATGAAATCGATGTTCACCTGGTCCATGATGATTGTCTCCCCATCTGGTGTGACGGTTGTCCTCAGCAGCTTGCCGTAGATCTGACTTCCAATCATCAGGGTCTTGCGCAGGTTGGCCACTCTGATTGACAGACAAAGGGAGCCATTTTTGGGGCTGATGACAGCCATTTCGCTAAACGTGATGGTCTTGGCCCTCTTTTTAGGTAGAGAGATTTTGGACAGGATGACTCCACACATGAAGCAGTTGATGATGGCTCCAACAAGGGACTGGATGATGAGAACGGCTACAGCACCTGGGCAGAGAGGGGTGAGCGCTCGGCCGCCGTACCCGATGGTTGTCTGGGTTTCGAGGGAGTAGAGGAACGCTGTGGTGAGTCCTACGACATTATCAACACATGGAGTGTGATCTGATGATGGGTTTTGCCACGTCAGGTCTCCGTTACTGCGGGCAATCCAGTACCACAGTAGGCCAAAAATGAACCAGCTGAGGGTAAAAGAGGCAATGAAGAAGAAGAGGACAAAACGCCACCTGATCTCTACAAAGGTGGTCCAGAAGTCAGCCAGAAAGGCAAAGTGATTGCTGTACTTGATGTTTCCATATTCAATGTTGCAGCGACCATCTTTGGTAACTAGTCTGGTCCTCTGGCTTCTTCGCTCTGCTAGATAGTCCCGTATACGTTTGTTCAGTGACCCAATCATTTTTTTTTTTTACAAGCCTTCGACCTATGAGACAAAAGAACAGAAATATAAATATAGAGAACATCGTGTGAGTAATTGCAAGAAAACTTCAAGCAGCTGTTCATAGGAACAGTAGCTTATGAGTTGATGAATTATAATTGGCTAACTTGTTTTAGCAAATCACACACAGCACATTGATTTCAACCAACCTTTTAAAGATAATGTCATTACATAAATGTGCAATAAAGTTGACTTTAAAAAAAAAACACTTGATGGCTCTTTTCATCACAACCATGATGATTTAACCATTCAGACAGTTACAGAACCTCTCAAGCTGTCAGTCATCTTTGAATACTGTAATTAACTATAATAAAACAGCAAAATGTCAAGATGACACTGCCTGTCAGGTGCTGAGAGGGAAGTTTTGAAAAGGAGGATATTCAAGAAATATTAAACCAAACACAAATAATGTGTCAGGTAGATGTAAATTCTTTGCTCCTTCTTCCTAAATAGCTGATTTTTACTGTGGTTGGCTCATGTTAAGTCTCACATGTTCCAAGCTACTCTGTCCCCCTGCAGTTTTAATCCCCATTGAAAAGCCATAATCCTGGGTGGATGCAGCACTGCAGTAAAGACCTGAAGTTAACGAGAAAGAAAGTTTCCACTAAAGTGTAACACATACGTGCGCCAAGAAAACTAAATAATTTGGGATCCTTGGTTCCATGCAAGTGTCTCCAAACAAGGATCAGCTTTGTTTGCTGCTTTTCAAAGCTGCAAAAATAAACGTCGCATTAAAATAATTTGAGCAACCAAGGCCAGAAGGCCGGCCGGCAGCTCGCAGACGAAACAATCTTTGACTCTATTCAAGCACAGAGTTCTCATAAGTCTGGTGCTTGATGGATGGTAACTGGCAGTATTGGCTACACAGAGGTTTCCAAATAAGTATGGCCTCTGTTCTCGCCAAGTCATGCAAACTACCCATTTGGATCATGGCGTGCTTGTTAGTGAGTGTGAAGTAGTACAAAACGATCAGCGCAGTGAATTTTTGTTTCTGTTTTGAACACTAAAAGCTCACTTCAAGTTATTTGGCCAAAAGAAATCTGATAATAACTCTGTGCAGCTTGTTTGCAGGCTTTCTTCCTTTTTGGAAACAAACCCACTCATTCATTAGGTCAGCATGTTTTTCATGCTGTAACAAGATATACGCTGGAATGATTTCAAGCAGGCCTATTAAGTATTTTAATTATGACAAGTTTCTCTAAATTATTGCCTTGCAGAGGAAAACAACTGCCTTTGTGTATGGAAATAGTCCATTTCAGACTGTAACTTCTTAAGTTACAGTTAAAATGTAATAAATTAGTCTATCAGTAACTGACAACTGCAGTAAATGCAAGGGGTCCTTGTAAAACAATCTGCATTAAATCTAAATTTAGCAAGATCAGACCCCTCAGGAAAGTTTATTGTAATGACTCTTACGTTTTTTATCCCAGCAACACTAGCTCAATGCACATGCATATAAAACATCTTTGTGATGGAAGATTGAAAATAAAAATCACATTATACTAAATATAAATTGATTTAAAAAACTGGAAAATATTGTCAGATCCTACATTTTTCTATTTAAATGCACAAATCTTTTCTGATGCTGCAGCATTTTAAGGCTTATTTTAACATCAGTTAACAGCTACTTTTATTATTTGCTGTTACTTGACTGTTACATAATTTCAGCTAAAGCAGAAATTTAGCAGTACTTTAAATTTTAAAGGAAGAAAAGTGAAAACAATCTCTAATGAGTCTGAATGCCTGATTTACTTTTTTAACAGCTGCTTCTTCAGTCAGTGAGATGCAAAGCAGCTTTTTAGGGTAATAGATTAATTAGAAAGAGAAATTAAAACAGTGATCATTTTATTTGCAGCCTCTCTCATGGAAAAATAAATTGTGTAGAAAACAGTCATAAAACAGCAATTTCCAATTAAAGTAACTGCATCTGAACTCATCACAAAGACACTGTTATTACTAAACTATTTCAATAATGTGGGCGAGCTGAAAATTAAACATGTTAATATGACAAAAGAAATCATTCCAAACTCACCTCAATGAGTTAAAGTGAGAGTAGTTCGATGCACATCCAGAGATTAAAGAGTGACAAACTCCACTTCACACTTCTGTCCTCCGTGTCTCTTGTTCTCAGCTGACCGAGACAGTTTTTGTGTCCTCCTCTTACACCTGTTCACCAACACCTGTGTGCATTTATACAGTCCCGTCACGGTGTGCTGGAATTAGCCAGGTGATGTTTACGCCCACAGAGACATCAACTACCCCTCCGCCCACGCATATCCACACACACACACACACACACACACACACAAACACACACACACACACACACACACAAG
>JAQMCX010000053.1:5854216-5865571 GCA_029814765.1 Acanthurus leucopareius | reverse complement strand
AGACAGGTGTTGTTTTCGCCCACAGAGACAAAAACTACCCCACCCCCCTCTCATATACACACACACACACACACACACACACACACACATTCATGCACGCATACCCTTCCCCCGGCTCAAATATGTTGTTTACCCCACAGACGCCTGGCACCGAGGGCCATGCTGACCTCCATCCACCCAACTCCCGGTCACCTGCAGTCTTGGAGTTGCTCAAGATTTGTTGTTGTTCTGTTGTTTCTGTTTTGTGAAATTTCATTTTTTTACTTTTTCACATTTGCATTCGCCCCTTAAAAAAGAGAAAAAGTGAAAGTTGACGATGCAAAAGCAATACCTGCATCTGTAAAAAAGTTCCAGGTCTCCACACCTCAATGACAACAGACTGTGTGGCATTATTTACTGTAGACACACACTCACGTACACACTTTTATTTGCATGAAAATCTTCTTTTTTTTTTTCACTGCGAGCACAGCAGTGATTGTCTGAAGATGGAAGCTGCAATGATGATTTGAATCAAATATGACAAAGGTACAACAGTTTCACAGCTTTTCATCACCTGATATTAACATGTTGTGATCATCGAGCTGTCCATGAATACTGTGTGCTTATTACAGAAAAGAAGACATAACTCACAATTATTTTTTTCATTTTTTTTCCTCCACATCCATGAAATTTATGGCCATAAAAAAATGTGTTGAACACATTCAGGGCACGGCGTTGTCACTTTGAATCAAAGATCACACACAGCTCACCCTGCCGTCTTCCTCCAAGCAACCGTTGCTCCCCTCAACTACTGCGTTGTGATGAAATATGGGGACAATAGAAAATAAACAGGCGACGGAGTACAATAGAAGCTGCAGAGATGAAAAAGATGACGCTCTAGGTCCAAACAGGCTGTAGGGCCGCCCAGGAGAAGACGATCTGAGTGCTGAAGGGGAGAAAAGTTCTGAATTGTGATGAGGGTTATTTTCATCTCTATTGTTCCTCTGCAAAAGTGACGGAAAAGGCTGCAGTATTGCCTTTCATACTGCACTTTGTATTCTATTGACAACCACATTTCATTGTTGACACACAACAGGATTAGGCTTGTCTGTTTTCTTCTCGATCGATGCTATCGCAGAATTTGAGCTTGTAATATTTAAGCCTTTTTTTTTCATTCAAGAGGTAATTTGTTGGTTTAAGCAACTCCCTTGTATTTGATCCCTTTTATATTAAAGAGAAAGGCTTACAAAAAGCCACCAGACAACATAGCTGGACTGACCGTTTGGCTGGTTTGGCAACTTCAGAGCAATTTTAGACAATTGATGCAAGTGAATATTATAATGACACCATTACTTTAGATAAATTACTGAGATAAAATGATGCTGTTTTCATACCTCAAGGTGAAATGATCAGAATCATGAACAGAACTGATATCCATCAAATTAAAGGTATTAAGATTTAATGACCTGCTTGACCACAATAATATGCAGTCAATATAGAAAGTGGAAATTTGATAATGTTAATGAATAATTGTGGTTTGTTGACATTGCAACACTGACATTCTGAACAATTCATAATTTTTTGAGACTTTTCTCTCTATGAAGATGGAAAACAATGGCGATGATGTAACTGTCAATCAGTGAATTGAGATTGTTTAAATTTAATGATCCAGACTAATTTAGTGGTCAGATAATAACATCATTCTGGATTTAAGCCATACCTTAAATGACTGACTTTTATTTATTCACCCATTCAATCATACATTCATTCATTTAGCCACCTCAGGTGAGCAGAAACATGCTGTGAGTAACACTGAGACATTATCATCTTTCAAGCTAACAAATTTGTTAGTCAGTAGTTGCTCATTTATATGTCTAGCAAAAAGAAAGGAGCATCGCTGTAATTGGCAATAATCTCTCTCTCTCTATGTTTTTTCAGTCTATCACAATTCCTAAGAGAAATGTCTTGCTGTTTAGCTGCGTAATGCTCCACCATGTTTACCAGCTGGTCACTAATTCGTCAGTTTGCTGTTTTTTGCAGCATACATTGGATTTGAACTTGTTTAGTGAGAGCAGCTGTCTGCTGAGAACCAAAATAGCAAAATTGCTGACTGAAAAATCAAGACAGTGAGCTTTAAAGACAACGCGAAGCCTCTTTGAGCAGCGAGGAACTGCAGAGCCTGATGAAAATGTTCTGTAAATGGTCATGTGAGCTATTGTTGATATTAAAACAGTGATTGTTGTTGCTGTAAGCAGTCAGTTAGCCATCATATCCATGTTTCATTCTGCAAAGTTATGGAGCCACCTACACCTACATATTGATAGAGTCAACATTTACTCAAAAAATAGAATAAATGTGTACATGTACATGTATTGTATGCAAATAGGTAAAGCAGGTCAGTGGGAACAAGTGGCTTCAAGAGTCAGAGGCATCCTGCATGAATTTTAACCAGTGCACCAATGTGTGTAGATAAAATATAGATACTGATGAAGGTTATGTCTTTCTTTAACATTAGTTACTTGGAGCTCAGACCCTTATCACCCTACGTAGCCCCCAAAGGTCCTTGGTCTAAGTAGCACTTTTTAGTTTCTTCTTCTTCTTCCTCTTCTTTTTTTATGCCATTACTTTTTGAAAAAAAGAACTGGCCGATCACTGGAAATGCTTTATGAAAAGGTTGTGTGGCGAGACTTGAATGTCTTTTATTTGACATTCATTAGGTAGCTAACATATCCATAAGGTTAACAGAGGGTTGGCTGCACAGCTAACATCAAGCTTACAACACGCAGGGTGATAAAAGCTCAACACCTACTTACAACATTCAGTGAGCAGCTTATTTGCTATTATGTCTGTTTGTCTGCTTTTATAATATTCAGTCTGACATATCATGAAGCTAGTTCATGATAGCCAGAAATCCAGAATGACTTTTTTCTCTTTTTTCGTGGTTATTGTGTTGACATATCAAGGGTTTGTTTGCAAAAACAGATGTCTTCATTTTTATTCGTTTTCCAGAACAATGTTTTATTTTATTTTTTAATTTTTTTTTGCATTGATCAAACTAGTGTTGGATAGTTTTTAATAAAAATGTATTTTTAACTTTTCATGATGATGGTTTTTTTTTTATCGTGTACTTCAGAGAATGATGATCAAAACGTTGGTTTTTTTTTCATTTTAAGACAGGCTCTTATCTGCTTTTTCAAATGATCTTTTCATGTGTCTTTTGAAAAATTTTTGAATTTTTCAGTTAAAATAATCCTCAGTGGCCACACAAAAGAAGTCAGAGGGTTTTGAAGAAAGATGCAACATTATTTCTTTAGGCGGTCACATGCTGTTGACCCCCCCCCTTTACCTCTGGGAATGACTATAAAAAGATGCTTATCCTCAGAGAAAAACTCCATAAGGATATTCAGTCAGCAACATAAATTGGGAAAATCCGCCCTTACATTTGTTTCAATCAGCTTTCAGTTGATGATTTGAAAAACTCTTCTTAGACAGTGAAATCAAGACCCAGCATCTTTAGCACTGTTTACACCTGACACTTCAAGTCTTCCTTTGAAGTTGTTAAACATGTCAACATGTTGTAATGACCCTTTAAGGCTCATATCCTGCCTCACTTTAGCCTCCATCTGGGTCTGTTAGCTTGAGCTTGTTCGCTTCCGCAGCTGATGGTGGAAGATGTCATTAAATAGGCTATTCTTTGCTTTATTGTTCTTTGGTAGCCCACTGCTCTCTGTGTTTCTTTCAGAGATGCTCATTCATTAACTTCTTTTATGATTTTTTTTTTTTTTAAGATTTCTCATTTGCAAACTACATCTGGCTGTTTCACAACAGAGAAAAAATCCCATTCAGTCAAGATTAATTATAAAAGAGCCTTGAGCATCAGGCTGAAACTTTTTAATTAATTCTGGTGTGAATAGAAACGAAGCCTTTGTTTTTTTTAATTTCCCCTTATTTTAGATTTGTGATTTAGTCGTGCTTGCAACACAAACATGACTTTAGCAACCGCTTTCTATGATCTGCTCAAGTTATACTTGATAGGTCTTCATTTTAGGGGATGATTGTCATATGTATGTGTGTGTATTTGTGTGTGTGAGTGTGAGCAAAAAGAGGAGTGAGGGGGCCATTCACTGATGGCAGCCATTTTGCTGGGTCATCATGTCACTGAGCATTCATATTCCATATCCATCATTCTGAGAGTAAAAATGGCAAAGTGCTAAATGCCAAGCATTGCAGTCCCGAGCTGTGCCATGTGCTTGTAAAGCACTTGCCTCTTGTAATAACACAAACATAAGCTGCAAAGCATCTCTCGGAAAATGTCTGTGCACTTTGCTGCTTCATTGTCAGCATGCATTTGTGCAAGACATGCAGAAAAAGCAAGCTGTTGTGACCAAACTGATAACTATGCACCCAGTATTGGTGCCTTTGTGTGCAATATGCATATCAATAGACACCCACTGACAAGGACTCTGGCTGTCAGGCATGAATGAGAGCAGAGATGTGAAGCCTGGCAAACAGGATTCATGGGGATTTTCCACTATAGGACTTGCACTTTGATTGCTCGTCCACTAACTATTGAACTTCATCAAAATTAATGGGACAACGCACGTTTTTACAATGCTATACTTCATCCTTTCATAACCACAGTTGTTCTTCTGAGGCACAGATAACCTATTTCAGCCTCATCAGCAGATGGTTGAGATGTGAGTACAGTGTGTACCTTGCAGAGGGCATTGAAGTGTAAGATGTAAAGCATGCCATAAACATTTAAAGTACAGCCGGTTAGATAAAGGGTCCCTGCAGCCCTCCATAACATCAACTGTGATGTTATACAGTTTGACGCATAACGCAGTTAGATGTGTGTGAGGGGGGCTGCAAGCTGATGCATTTGTGTTGTTTGTGTCTTTTTGTTTCTCAAGTGTTTCTTAATTTGTTTTTGTTTTTTTTTGGTTCCCCTGTGGACACATGCAGACTTTTAGGATTCAGAAATTTAATCTGAGATATTTTTTTTTTTTGAGCAATTATTTTATCGGAACACATGGAGAAATGCACATTTTATGGTATATAAACTTGATACAGAGTGTCTTCTGGGATGTCCCCTTCACCTGCTGAGTCATTCACAAATCTGGATGTCCTAAAGGTCACAGGGCGATCAAACATGTACTGTATTTTCTGTCCTCCACTCATTATCATTTTGTCTCATGCCATGCACCTTTCACTCAAAGGACTTCAGCCTGATTAAGCAGCCACAAAGCCTGAAAATGCTCGAACCCCCACGAAAGGGCAAGAAAACACGAAACCTCTGTAAAAAGCTTAAAATCTCTTCTCACGCTCTGCGTAAACGCAGTCGGAGGCATGTGTGGAATGAGAGCAAATTCAATTTTTGAACCACGTAAAGTGACACCCAGTGACAAAATCCACAAGAGAACAGTGAACCATTGTTCCACTTGAGGGATTATAGCTTTGTTGTGGATACACACAGTATCACCTTTCATGCTTTTTTTTTTTAACAGTTCACAGTTTGTTCTTCTTCTATGACAACTCTATTATTTGTTTGGCAACTCAAAGTTGCTCCAGAATGAACCAAAAATGAGTCCTTACGTCGCAAAGACTCGTCTCTGCTTTGCAGTGTTTCTCATGACGGCCTGACAGCGTTTCCTTATTGAAACAGAGCACAGTTGGAAGAGAAATGTCTCCAAAGTTGCATATTAAACCCTTCACATGAATGTCTTTGAGCTGGATGGGGAAGAGAGATCTCAAAAACCTTTATGCCTGCGGGGAACCTCGGAATGTACAAGACTTGGTCTCTCAATGGGAACTCAGCATGACAGCAGTTCCTCAGCATAACACATAGCCATTAGAGGAGAAGGTTGCTTTAAAGAATAGATGTCAACGCTCTTGACATTGATGGTCTTGGACTAATGCATGGCATAGACTACAAGGAAAAATGGGCCAGTGGGTTACAGACTGAAAGTCAACTGGACTATTTTCTTTAAAGAATGGGCCTCTGAGGCTTTATAGCTTCATGGTGGTTAAATGTTTCTATAAATTATTTCTTCAAATTAATTAAAATGGTTAAAATATTTATGTATTTCTGGAGCTATTTGTAGAGTCACTCATGCCTTTACTGGCACTGCTCTGGATTCAAAAAATATTCTCTCACAATAAATATTCGTCTGCGAGATGAACATTTTATTCTTGTCACAGCAAAAAACCTGTGATTATGGAGGTAATGTCGTTCATGTCAGTCATTTCTTCACTGAGCAGGACACATCAACCCCTGCACAAGCTGTACGTCTTGCAAGTGTTGACAGATAAACAGAGAAGCAAGAAGAAATGTATTTTTGAGCTCTGAAATTGAAGCATTTGATTTAATGTAAAAAAAAACAAAAAACATCATTTTTGTCAGTCATCAGTTGAAGGAAAGTAACGGAGGGATGCTGCTTCAGACAGTCAGCAGCTGATGGACTGTGACCAATGAAAAGCAGCAATCTGCCGTTTCATTATTACAGCTTGTAGACACTTGCAAAGATTTCCAAAATGTCTCAGATCTGGAATATCTTAGTGAACAAGAGTTCACTCTTATTTCTTTTCATAGAAGCAAAAGGTTAAAAGATGCTCCAAGAAAATAAATTTCCTTCAACACTGAACACTCTCTTTGGAGTATTAGTGATTATTTTTAATATCTAACTGCTATACCTCCTTCTTCCACATAGTGTCACTGTGTGTGGACTGTGTGGTGTCCTGGCAAGGGCGACTCCAATCTGCTCACACAGTTGAAAGAATTTGAAAAAGAAGAATTTCAGGTCAATTCTTCCAACATAGAAATCCCTCTACATGCCAGAAGTATGCTTTTAAAGTGGCTTCATACTCCCTGCAATTAAAATATATCTGTGTCAGCTGAGAGTCTCTCATATGTATAGAAATATTTTGTGGTAATTCTGGTAACCTTTGACTACTTGGTTATAAATGAAAAACTCCTTTACAATGAAGCAGTGAGAAAGAGTCTGAGCTTTGTAGCTGAGACATTGCAGACCTGTCAGACATAATTATGATCAGTATTAGGCTAATTGTATGAATTCAGAAGAGTTAATCATCGCATATGATCTCATGCAATGTCTGCATGAATCTGCTTTACCCCACCGTTGATCCCTCAGCCTTCTGTGCAGTAGATAAAAACATGGTACAGCATTTATTAATTATTTATGCACATATAACAAGACCAGTGCTGCGCTGTAGATCTTCACACTTACATACTTCATAATTTAAATAACCCTAATAGATATAGTCGTTCTGTAATGTTAAGCTTTCCTTTAATGCTGCATCAATAAAAAAAAGCACATTACATGATTGCTGTTTTGCACCTAAATTGTCATTTTGTGTCCTGAATAATGAAGTGTTGTACTCATTGTGTTGACACTGATGAATTGGTCCAAGCTTGAGCTGTACCAGCTTGGTCAAATACTTTAATAATTCACATGTTTTCCATTGGAAACATGCATTGCCTCTTCATGCATTCATCCGATCTCTGTGCTATTAAATTCTAGTTTCCACTTCTACTCTTTTGTGGAACACCGAATGTTAGCAGGCACTTTGAGCGGTCTAATATTTTAGTCATGACCATATAGCAGAGCAGCATAGCATTCCTGCTAAACCGTTAAGTACTGAGGATTACAGTATGACACACACATACACACAAACGTGCGATCAGACACCTAACTTTCTCCATTATGCCCTTGTTGTAATATGTTTACTGCGGTCGTCCTCTGATTTCCATCCCCGGCCGTTGTCGTTCTGGGCTGCCACTAACAATGCAGTTCATCGCCGTGCCATAAGCTGTGACAAGGGGATCAATCAGAGCTAATGAAGCCTGGGAGGAGGTGAGAGAAAGCGAAGAGGGATGGACAAAATAGAGAGTGAATGGGAGAGATGGTACAGATGGGCGGGTGGTGGGGGAGTGTAGGGGGTTGCTGGAAGAAAAAAAAAAGAGAACACTGAAGCCAAGAGAGTAAAGAGAAGATTAAGAAAAATGACACCTCCCTTCACACCCTCTCACTCCATGCAAGGGAATAATAAATCACTCTATCATCATTTACTAGCCCTGAGATGAGCATTTCTTTACTTGGTGGCCTGACAAACATCATGTGTAGGGGTGTCGTCGATTTGCATAAGAGTCTTCACTGACCCACTGATACTGTTATCTTGTCTGAACTGGTTCAGCAGAATATGCTAATCAGTCATTTGCATCAAGTAATTCCCTCTCACAGTCTCTGCTGTTTGTAGACACAGTTTACATGCAGCAGGAAGATATGACAAGAATAGCATGTACCCTAATTGAGAAAAGGGATAGAGCTTGGTTTATTTCATATGGAAATCTCTGCATTGATGAATATTAAATCAGGCTCAGAACATGCATGAAATGCCACTGTTTGCACAGTTTGGAGATCTGCGGTTCACCTTTGAAGGATAATCCACAGTTTGATAAATGTATCTATCTAAGGAGCAAGATGAGCGTATTAAGTTGTCTTACCTGCGCCCCTTAACGTTATGCAAATGGATCTGAACCTTACAAAAGTTTCCTCCAAGCATTTGTAATAATGAATGTGCCAAGAAGCTTTGTTAATGTGTGATGAGTGATTAATGTGAGGTGGTACCATCAACTCAATGGGTTTCTCCGCAGGATTAATAGAAGAGGCAATAAGGTGGAAGGGGGCTTTGATCAATAATGGTGTAACCTCAGGAGGGGAAATAATTACACATGCCCTGAATCTGAGCGACTGGAGGCTTATCCACACGCAGGATTCATATGTCGCTGCCGCCAAAGGACCTGAATTTTTACAATTAGGAGCCCCAACGCTTCATGATCTCTGCTAAGATTAGCACAGCTATACCTTGGGAGCCGGTGCGAGTTTGGCCCAGAACTTATCTCCCCGAGCCAAATCCCATGCTCCTCATTACTGCAGCCCCACTCCTTGATGTTCCATAATCCGCTGTCATTGGCTCCATGGCTGGTCGAGGAAGCTGGGGAGGAGGAGGAGGAGAAGTATCTCCCAATCATCTCACGGTGCCCCCTGCGACTCAGCGGAGGGGAGGGAGGAGAGGGGACGAGGGAGGCACATGGAGAAACAAAAGGGGGGCTGCAGAGTCATAAATCTCCTCCCAAACTCAATGCAGGAAGTACATGAGAGGCTCTCCGGTGATAGCTGCTTCTGTTGCTCCTCCCATTCTCCCATTATCATCCCTCTCTCTCTCTCTCTTCCTCTCGCTCTCATTACTCCTCCTCTGTTATGTCAAGTCTACATTCAATTTTCTGCATCCCTAATAACATCTCAATGTCAGGAATCCATGCCTCCACGCGTCCCGTGTCTGTACGAACTGTGCGTCCTCTCATGTGTTCGTGCTTCACACTCACTTACAAAAAATTTAAATATGTGGGATGAATGAACCCACACACTCCATTCTGCTGCTGAGCTTTATGAATATATTTTACATTTGCCTTATGGGCACGCAGCCCATCATCACGGTTGACGCAAAAAGCTAATGTGGCCAAACTGAAGTCAATTCAAGTCATTCCACTTTCACTTCTGCCTGTTCAGGGGGAATTATGTACTGTCTGTTAGAAACTGCAGCTGCGATTCATGAAGTGATAGTGTCACCGAATCTGATTTCTCAGCCAGATATTCTGGATTTAAATGTTCCTTTTTCACTGTTATCTCTCCCCAACTGCTGTTCCTTTGTACTTGTTCCCTTATACAAAATCTTTTTCACTCTTCTTTCCCCTGTACTTCATTTGTTTCTTTCTTCCCCTTCTACTTTTTCAAAAGACTTTTGTCTCCGCTTCTACTTTATATCTCTATTAAATCCTTAGGGCTTTCTTCAACTGCAGTTTTAGAGCAATTGATTATACCCCACTCCTCCTCCTCCACCTCACCATCGGTCTTTTCCTCTCTGCACCCCCAACACACACAGCACACACACACACTCATCTCTCTGTTTTCCACCTCTCATTGTGCCGCTTTGCTTGACTTTTCTAAACGTATTTCTCTTTGTCTTTGCAGCAGAGAGAAGGGAGCCATGTGGCGGATGCAAAAACACACACACACACACACACACATACACACAGACACATTCAAACACAGACACCGATGCTGAGGCTCTGTGCAAATAGGCATAAACACACACACTTATAAAGGACAAATCCTGAGAGACAAGGGGTCCAATCTCTGTGTGGAAGCGAGAAGAGAGGCGCCTTCAAGAGAGAGCACACACATATTTACATCCTTTCTATCTCTTCTCTCACCCACTCTTAACTCTCTCTCTCTTTCTCTCTCTCTCTCTCTCTCTCTCTCTCTCTCTATCTCTATCTCCTCCTCCTCTTCGTCTTCCACACACACACACACACACGCACGCACACACACGCACGGACAGACCCCCCTCTCACGCAGGAGTAGATAGAGAGCATTGAACAGCAGAAGGAGCTGGGTGGCAGGAAAGAGGCAGGAGGGCTGTTGTTGATTGAACAAAGCCAGGGAAGGAGTGCGCAGTCCTGGGGAGAAGAGCCGCTGTGAAATGCCTCGAAGGGAGCCTGCCAGCTACTCCTGCAGAGACCTGAAGGTAAGCTTTGTGCACCGCTGATGGAGAAAAAACCAGAGGAAGAGACAGGGAGAGGAGGGCAAAAGAGGAGGAGGTTTTAAAGCCACCGATGCATGGTACAACAGTGACTCCACGTACGAGCTGCCTCCTCTCAATTTATCTGTGGATGGCATCGCACGCTGTTATTGCATTATGTTTCATTGCACAGTTACAGATCCCATCTGGAGTGGCATGCCTCTAATAAAAAGTGTGCATTACTTGAGGGAAGATTAAAAACTATGAGTCAGACAGCTAGAAACAGAGGGGGACAAGGAGAGCAAAAGAAGATGTGAGACAATGCAGGAGAGCAGGAAACTGTGAGTGATGACAGAGAAAAGTGGCTGGATTTACCCTCCTCTATCAGTTACTACATTGGTTATCATGGCATCTTGTCTCCTTCATCTTTTGTCACTGCAGAGATACACAGATCATCACCATGCATCTCCTTGTCCCCGTGGTGGGGGGCAGGGTAATCAGAAAGGCAATGAATTTCTCTGACGCAAGCGGAGAAAAAGCCTTTCAACACTCACGCTGTTCGTGCACACTCGTGTGCTGCGCTGTAGTTCTCGCAGTGCAATGCAGGAGTTTTTTTACAAGCGCAGCAGGAGCAGGAACATACCCGGGCATTAACATGCATCTATATGTGTTACTGGAAGTGCATACGTGAGCAGGGGAGGAGGTGTGTGTGTGTGTGTGTGTGTGTGTGTGTGGGTGTGTGTGTGGGGGGGGGGGGGGGGGGGGGGGGGGGGG
>JAQMCX010000053.1:5842304-5854193 GCA_029814765.1 Acanthurus leucopareius | reverse complement strand
CCCCCCCCCCCCCCCCCCCCCCCCCCCCCCCCCCCCCCCCCCCCCCCCCCCCCCCCCCCCCCCCCCCCCCCCTTCTGCCATCAGCACACAGCGTGTGTCAGCTCCAACATATTTTTTATATGTTCAGTAAGAATAGGAGAAAAAGCAGCGTACTCACTGTTGCGGAAGCCGTTAGCAGTGTTTTCATGAATATTGTAGATGACACCAGAAGAACTGAGGGGAAAATCATTTGTATTGATTCCTTTGAAATAGTCTCTGGGCTGAGGATTTGGGCTGCTTGGGTTGTGTGATGTACACCACTATTTTTCTCCTCCTCCTGTGGCTGCAGTTCAGTGAACGCATCTGGAGAGTTGTTACTGTGAAACTTTGATGAAAATGCACTGAGCTCATCAGTTACATTGATCAAGCATAGTTCCCTCAAAGCTCCCATCCTTCCTGGTTATTGTCTCCTCATCAGAGAATGTCAAGACAGCGTCAAAGCAGTGAGTTTTTTAAAAAATATATATATATTTTTTTGCTGGCACACTGTGGAAGAAGTGGAAACCATCTCTGCTTCCATGATCGAAGACATTTTTTAAATCAAAACCGCTGGAGCGAAAGAAAACGGGTAGCCGTGTCTGACAGAATGATTTCTTAATACCGGCTTTGCAACAACATCAGCCTATTTTCCACACTTCAAGCTACTTTTACCACAGCACATCTACCATAACTCAGCTCACAGCTGCTTGAACCGTGATTGGCTTTTTAAAAAAAAAAAGTGCAGAGTGAAGTGTAAACGGCTAAGATGTAATGGTTTTTAATGGGTGGCCTTTTGACCTTATTATCAGCGCCACCATTGTAGGTGCAACTCAGCACTGCTTACCTCGCTCTTCTTCTGCTCGCTTATTATCCATGTACTGATCTCCCTAACAAGGGGATAAAAGAGGGCAAAGGGCAGATGTAATTCTCAGCAGGAGGCTCTCAAAAGAGAAGACACTGTGAATAATTAATTGGATCTGTTTATTTAGTCAAGACTGTGTGTCTCTGGGGGACGCAGGGAAAGCTCTGTTCTTCAGGCAGATCCACGTTCTGTGATACCGCAGCAGCACATTTGTGTCAAGAGCTTAGCCAGGCATGAAGATTTTTTTTTCTTTTCTTTTATTGCATTTATTTATTTATTTTGTATTAATTACTCTGGTAAATGTGTTAATGTCAGAGTACTGAATATGATACAGTATTTTCTTAGGCTGTTGACAGTAAGAGAGGATGTATTATTAAGGCAGCGCTGTTGAGTTAGTTGTCATTTTTATTCAGTACTACTTTTTTCTTTTTTTTTTCTTTTTATGCAATTCAAAAGTCACAGTCTTGCACTTTGTGAACCGTTTATGAATACAATCCCATCACTTGGTATTTGCACAAAAACCTGCATTAAAATTCTCACACAGTCTGGTCATCCCCCATGAAAAATCAATCTGTTTAAACATTTTACCCATAACCGATGCACATCCAATGCACACTGTGTTTTAAATTGTCACCTATGATGCTCGTTCAGGTAAAGCTGTTTCACACATAACATCTCAATGCACATATTTCTTTCTGCACTCCTGTCACATGTAAAGTTGATGCCATGCATGGAGCTGCTGCTCAAACTAAGCTTCACTCTCTGTTTGGTATAAAGATGATTAATTCAGGAATCACCTCTCTTTGTTTTATGATTGTCTGTCAGTTCAGCACACCTATACCAGTGCAAACTGAAATGAAAGTGTGTAGTGTGTGTATACATGCAGAGTCCCCTCATGGATAAAGGTAGAACATACAGATTTCTGCGTTTGCTGCCTCCTTTAGGTTTCATGCAGCTTCTTTCAGTTATCTGTAAAATGACCGATAAATAAGTGAAATGGGTGCTTGTTTTAGTTTAACTTCCTTTTTGACCTCCTCCATTTTTTTCTAAATGGTTTAACCCTTTCAGCTGGTTTAATAATAAATTCCCTTAGATAGAAAACCACCTGATCATCTGAAAAACTATTCAGTGTAATCTGTCATAGAATACATTTTGTAATGGGGAAAATGTGTCTTAGAATACAGTATATCATGTTCAAGTTAACTGGCTGTCAAGAATCTATATTATGGCTCATGTTCTTATCATTCAGCAGCAGGTCATATGGAATGAAATTGAAGTTTCACAGCTTCTTCTGCTCCTGGCTTAGCCAGCAGGGCTAAGCCTTCCTTTATCTGGAGTTATTTTAATAAAAGAGTATCCTTTATGCTGTTCAGGAGGACTCCCATGTTAAGAATGGCACACCTTAGTAGAGATGTGCTGATGTCTCATGTCCAGCTGATAAACATCAGGTCGGGCAAGTTTAAAGTAATTTTAGAAAGCTTTGTGTTCTTTGTGTTACAGGATTCCTGCATGAACACAGTGCAAACACTTATCAGACCTCACATATGCAAACTGATTTAGATCATGATAAGTTTTATCTATGATGTTAAAAGAAAAACAAAAGCACTACAGCTATTTTAATTGGCCAGTGCAACTAATGCTCCTGAACATGATTTACTGACATGGATGAACAGAAACACTGGTGACTGAGTTAAACTCATGGCTGACAGTGGTTCACATGTCAGTGGAGATTTTGCCAAGTTTTACCACAGGTGGCAAAAGGTGGCATGAAGTTCCAGGTGGGGGAGCAGGAGTTATTTAATCCACACAGTTTTAATTACAGGGGCTTCATTTGCTGCAGTCCCGTGATGTTTTGTAATTTAACTTAATTAAATTTTTAATTTAAATTCATTTTTGTTTAACTCTAAACTTTTTTCTTTTTAACTTTTTTTGCTGTCCTTTTTTCTCTGTTTTTGCTAATTTTCAAGGTTATACTTTCATTTGAAGTTACTACTGGAATATCCTGATGCAGCTTTTTTTTAACTCTCAGAGCTTGTATTTGTATACTTCCTATATTTTTTTAAGTTTATTCTAAAATCTTTGCTTGAGGCCTATGAACTGTAGCAGTTTGTGATTGTTTTTGTAGGTTTTATGATTCTATTTAACACACAGGACAAAGGTAAAATAGTTTAACACATAAAAAAATAAACACACAGAGAAGCTGAAAACAAAGAACAAACCTTAACTGGCAGTCACTTAGCACCTTCAGCAGCACCAGAGGCTATGCAGAGTCAAGAGACACACAAGGTTTGAGATAAGATATGAAGTGATGACACAGATTGATGGATTTTTTTCATGTCAGTTGGTGGACGCAACTGTGTTTCCTTATTTAGGGGGGGAAAGTGAATTTAAAAACAAGTGATTTTAGAAGATTAACAAGAACTAGGGAAAAATTTCATGAGCTCTCCACACTTTTTTTATCATTAATTGCCTACAACTAAAGCAGCAGCTGGAATGACAAAGCCTTTTTTTTGGGAAGTGCAGCTGCTTGTGGAAGCTGCAAGGACAGTTAGGCGTCACATGCTTTGCGATCAGATGACATTCAATACGTGCACAAACTGCATTTTTAGTGTTTAAAAAGGTGAGTGCTTATGTATCTTTAGGATTTAGAAACTGAACCTCCACTTCATCTGAGGGGACGGGGTTTTTTTTTTTTTCCAGGTTTTACGCGAGCCTCCATGAAGTGTGAGCATCCATCACCCAGGGGAGACTCATCCCCGTAAATTTGCAGCTCATTAACACAGAAAAGGAAAAACTGTGTGCTTAATAAGGCCTGCAGAGTGACAGCATGGAATTTTTTATTTGACATCCTTCTTATTTTAAAGACAGTTGCTTTTTAAAGATTAAGGGATTGCTGAGCACTTTTTTTTTTCTTTTTTCAACACCATCTTGCTTCACATTCACACCATGTCATCTACTGTCAGCAGCCGAGGTTTAAGCTCATCAGAAAAATGCACCAAGCGCAGGCTGCTTTACTCAGCTGCTTTTCCAAATGAGCTGGATGGAGGATTTTTTTTAAACATGCAGCCGTGGGATCATAATCTGGTTTTATTCTGACCTGGCATGTGATGACTATAGAGGAGGAGGCCCCTCAAAGGGACAAGCACGGGGACACAGTGATGCATGTCAGGAATTCCAATCAAGAACATTTGACCTTTGGCTCCCCCCAGCATTCGCCATGCGCTGCCTGGCTCTGCAGCCCCGCCTCATCATGCGCATCCTCTCCCATCCTCTCTCGTCCCATCCTCCCCTGCTCTCTTGTCTTCCACAGTGATGTAAAGCAAAAGATTAATGAACCACAAGCAGAACAGTAGGATGGAGTTTAATGCAGAGGATTTATTAACAATTAACAGATTTATTGCATGCAGAATATAATGCTCATCTCCTTAAATGTCTCTCTTATTCCAGTTTGCTCTTTTGCTTAGCCATCACTGCCCTCTCAGACAGAGCTATAGCACAGGGAATCTGGGATCTAGAGCCATAAATTACTGCAAGAGCCTGACAGAAATGCCTGATAAGAATTACAGAACAGAGTGTTGGGCAGCTAGCCAAGCTACCTGACCTCAAACATCCACATCTTTTCCCTTCTCCTCATCCCATAAGGTCATCTACAACCACCAAGTGCGGTTGGTGGTCGGGGTTTTATTTGGTTTCGGTTGGTGTTGGGTTTTAATCCCGTCCAAGCTCCATTCAGCAGGAAATATATAATTTTTTCTCTTTTTTAGCAGAGGAGTGAGGCAGATGAGAAACATGCAGTAGGTATAACAGCTATTCACGGTTTAACCAACTGTGTGTTCACCAAAGTGTTCGCTTATTGTAAGACAGAGTTTAAATGAGGGACAGCAAGGGGAGGAGAAGTGTGTGTGTGTGTGTGTCGCTGTGTGTGTTAGGGAGAGAGAGAGAGAGAGAGTTGGACATATCATTAGGGAAATTGTTTCTCCAGTGTGACTCGAACGTCTCGGTGCAGCAGTGTCACTCCAGAGAAGGTCATCCATGAGAAGGACACAACTGGATACACTCAGCTCACTATCGGGCATAATGGGAGGGTGGAACAGTATGAAGTTTGTGTGTGTGTGTGTGTATGTGCGTGTAAGTGAGTGTTGGTGTGTGTAATTGCCCGGCCTGGAGCCAAACTAGCTTGGGACGTTTTTAGTCATTTGACCCGGCTGACCTCAAAGTGTCATAAGTGAAGAGAGATAGGGATTATGCCGTGTTATTTTATGGGCCAGTCTTGGGCTGGGACATAATCACGACAGGCCCAGCAAGCATGACTCTTTACTTTCTCTCAAGGGGAGGAGAGACGGAGGGTAGGGAATCAAGGAAAAGGAAAATTCTAGCGCTTCCATGGCCGAGGAAAAGAGACATCAGATAAGCTGTGACTACTAGTCTAGATATCTATCTGATGCAGTGATTCTGAAAAATAGAGTTGCTGTTTCAGTACTCTTAGAAGCTGAGCTCTGCTGCAACCTTTGTCTTTATTTGTACCTCTTTCTCCCTCTTTTACTCTTTTCTTTCTCCATCTCTCTGGTGTCAGCATTGTATAAGAAGAACCTGCAGAAAACTGCAAGCTAACGACCCTTACAAAAATCTATGGATGAGTGCTCACTTACAGTTAAATTTGTATTGTAAAACTTGGGGATAGTGCTGAGTTTGCAACACCTTGTCATTTGTAATGCTGTCATGCTCAGCAGCATAAGCACTATTTTCGAGTCAGTGCCTGGTCTTTGGGTTACTGAAATGGATGTATGCTGAAAATATATATATATTAAATCCTAAAAACAGAACTCGAACCCAAAGTACTTGCAAAAGAAGCACATCTGTGCAAATTTTAAGCAAAATTCAGGCAGGAAATGCATTTTCTCCACATGCTTGCAAAACTAAATTGATTTCCACTGTTTAATAGATTGAAAATGTAATTCCCAGAATGAAACTGTTTACAGTTATGTTGATCGATGAATGAATTTTAACTCAGGCATCTCATTTCTGTTGCAAGTGGCTTTATTCGAGCAGTGATTGGTATTGATGAAAGCCCTCTCTGGGTTCAGCTCCTACCTTTCAGAGCGGCAACACACAGCTGACAACACAAGTTTCTAAAGTTCTGAAAATGGAGAAAATTAAATCATGAAGCAAGTGCCATTCGGTACAACACAGACTCTAGGGGAAAATTATAGAGCTCTCCACAGGTTAGAGAGGGAAAAAGCCACATTTTGCTGTGCTCTGTGCAGATTATTGTTTACAGTGTGCAGTGTCAGCAAATAAGGCAAATAAACGTCCTGTAGATATCCCTTAGGAAGCAAGTTCCTCGGTCTACCAGTTCCCTTTGGCTTTAGGCACAACAAATGAGTGTCTTGTTATCAGGACACAAACACAAGTGAGCCCAAGCATCCTGTCACTCTCTCGGTAACAAGATAAATGCTTGTTACCCTCTTTAAAGCGCCAAGATAAAACACCCCAGCTGGTACCCATGTTCGAACACCTCTCATTTGGGCTTGTCGAGAGTGCTACTGTGAACAGACGCCGTAATCACAGCCTCGCTGAAAATACACACAGGTTCTGGAGTTCACAAATCTCCACGGAGCCATGTTTAATTCATGAGTGAACCTAAAATGAGTCAGAAAGTGAGAACCTTGCAACCCATTTAATGTATTCAGCAAGGTTTTTCTGAAGCTTTGTGTGTGTCCCGCGCCTCTGCTGTCCGTCCATCTTTTCCCTGCTATGATGCCTGTCACGTCACTCTGCCCTTTGCTTTGGACCATCAATGTCAACACTACATCCCTGTGTGGATCTGATTTGTGACGTGGTCCCCCTCACTTCCCCTTAGCTCGCTTTTGCATTCCCTCTCCTCGCTTGTCGGCGATCAAATAGAGTAACATCAAAGACAGATGACAAAGAAATGTCAGATGTCGTTAAGGTCAGCGGCAAAAGTAATTTACCCATGTTCTTCTGCCTAGTTGGTTACGAGGCTGTGTGTGTGTGTAGCCATTGTTCTTTAGGTAAATTACAAGTAGTTGATTTTCAAACAACACCCAAGGGCTTGATAAGTTAATTGCCTCTTGTGGAGCTCAAAAGGTGTTGTAAGATTGCTGCTAAAATTAGGGCTTTATCTGAACCCCCACCCTCCAAATACACACACTCACACCCTCACTCCCTTCTATAGCTATCCCAGTGGCTCTTATTAAATCCTGCATCATTCAGGAGACATTTTTAAAAGTGCTCCTCTCATTCTTCTCCTGTCACTTTGTACCACACATAACAGATGTTTAAAAATACCTGTTTCCTCGTACAACTCAGGAGCAAAGAAAAGTCACTTCACACGTATTGCAGACTGTCGCACATCACCTCATCCCTCCAGTGGAGCTAAAAACAACCACAAAGTACTATGTACACTTGTTTTGTAACAGATTAAATGTAAAGTAAAAGAGGCAAGCGCAGTTTCTGCAGCAGCAAGTAATTATTTCTCTGTCTCCAGCTGATTAAGAAAGCAATCGCTGCCTGCGATCTGAAGGATGGTGTTGCCATGGTGGTGCAGTGTTGGATCACCGTGTTAGTATATAGAGAGAGTGGTGTGTCTGTGTTTGTGTGTGCATGTGTGCGTCTGCATGTGGGCACATGCAGTTGAAGCAACTGGCGATGCTGGCAATGACAAGCGTGCTCTTTGGGAAAATGACGGCGCTAAAAACACTGCAGCTGAGCCTGCATAATTGTACAGGCAAATGAGCCAACAGCAGACACCAGGTCATATCCCATGTCTTGTTACACATCCAGTCATTTACTTTTGCCTTCCAGCACTGAAAATGCTTCACTTTTATCATCCTATTAATTACATTTTAATATGCAAGTGTAAGAGGGACACAGACAACACTAGCATTTTTTAATCATATTTTAACAGTATACTTGAGAGAGAGGGCTGCTAGATTTTTCCTGGCTTTTAAAAATGGCATTGTTTTTAATTTTACCTATATGTGGACCACTGTGTTCACACTGAACTTCAAGCATGAGTCAACTTTTTTTTATCTTTATTTATATGTAGAAATTGGGCATTGGTTTATTTTTAATAGCTTATGTTCCTAAATGTATATACCAGTGGTTTATGGTTTATGTTTTTTTATTTTTTTTACAACACATTATATAAGGACTCACGTCTGAAGCATGCTTCAGCCCATGAATGGTTAGTTTAGGCAATGAAACCACATGTCTCGTCTTGTGATTCAAGTCACGAGTGTTTGATCCTAAACCTAACTGATGCTGCAAATGAATAAACAACCACAGAAAATATTAATCACTCTTAAGCTGCTGCAAGCAGATATTTCAAGTGTGCATATTGTCGTTTAAGATGTTGTCAGTGCTTTGTTGTTTTCTTTCTCGCATTCAGTATCATCATACGAAGACTAAAAAGCATGCTCATTAACAGCCATGCTAATGGGGCTATGAGGCTTTAATTAGGCACAATGGGGCTATGCAAATTCTAACATGCTCTCAAAAATAATAATATGTTGATATTTATCAGGCACAATGTTTTCCATGTTCACCATATTAGTTGCTAATATTTGCTAATCATCATTAAACATAAAGAACAGATAAAGGAACGCTATAACACAAGTTCCCCCACCGTGATCCACGCAATAATTGTTGAAATATTTAAATAAAACTGAATAATATGCCAAAGGAAACGTCAGGGGATTAATTAAGTCATTACGTTACATTATCATGAAACCATGAATGCCTGTACGAAAAATTACAGACGATCCATCAAATAAATGTTAGGATATTTATGTATAAGTGGAAATATTGATCTGGTGATGGCACTGGAGGAAAATCCATACGATCATCAAAGTCATTCAAATTTATCTTTAAGTGACAGTGAATATCCGTAGTAAATTGATGGCAATCCATGTAGAGATTGCTGAGATATTTTTCTTTGAGCCACCACAGTGTGAACCTCATGATGGTGTTGAATGAAAAGTCCAGAAGTTACGAAAGTTAGCAGGATTCTTCCTCTGAGGATCACCAATGTATGTACATGCTACCGAGATGCATTTAATAGTTGTTCAGATATTCCAGCCTGGACCAAAGTGATGAACAAACACACAAACATTGCCATCCTTCGCCAAGCTGCTATGCCTTATGTTGATTTAAAAAAAAAAAAAGAAATTCCAGCAGACTGATTTATGTGCTGCATTTTCTCTTGACATCACCATCAGTGTGGTGTGGTCGCATTAAACTGAACATAGTTTCACTGATGGTAAAAGCATGAAAGCTGGATTGATGACATTTTGCCTGACCTCCATATTATGGATGTAAGAGAGCTGTTTTGTGGCCCAAGCTACCATCGATCATCAGACTTCATCGTCTTGTATATGGTTCTACTCCATGAGGTCATGATCTTTTGCATTGTGGTGATTTTCGTAAATGCCTAAAAAATTGAAAAATGTGTACATTTAAAAGGAAATTTATTAGGAGAGTATGGGCTTAAATCGTATTTTTTTTAATGTGGTGGAGTCTAGGAAATTGTGCATTTCTTTTGCTTTTAAAATGAATCATTACATCTAAACCAGCGCAGATTGTAGCAGATTTTGGTTGAGTCATCCAAGGAAAAAAAATCTTCATATACATTACAATCCTATTTATTACAAAAACCCCCTTGTAGCGCACAATTGAATAACAAAATCCTCCATATATGTGCACAAAATTTTGCAGCCAATACAAATTCAAACATCTTAGTCAGACTCAGTATTTGACCTTTTTAAGCACATAGTTCAAACTCTGTCGACAGATTTCTGGTGGTCCTAATTACACCGGTTGCCAGAATATTGACATATTGACAAACTGAAGCAATTTAAATGACAGGTAGAAAATAATGTGCATTGGGGGTTGCGCTGTACATTAGCACAGCATTGTTAGCATAGACATAATGCATGTACTTTTCAAACAGAACGTGTAATTCAGATGGCTATAGATTGAAAAGTTCAAGAGAACTAATGGATGAAGCTTGTACATGTTTGGTGGGCTTGTTGGTGATCAGTGAGCTAAAGCTCACAGTGTTCTAGAAAAGGCGGACGAAATGCCACCAATTTTTTTAAGAAAATGTATGTTTTGAATGTTAAATTTCATGGACTGTTGTGTTTCTTTGTGTCTTTCAGGTGTTGATCTGCAGCTGAGGATGGCAGGAGATTCTCGAGTCCTCATGGACCACAACATGGAGATAGGAGTCACACCTGCACAGGTGAACAGCACAAAATATGACTGATCACATCTTTACGCACAACTGGGACGAAAAGTGTGACACACAGGCGTGTTTTTGGGAGATAGGCGGAAAGGAAATGGAGACTTACTGAGTAAGAAGAGCACAGAAAACAGATGGAGGAGATACAGAGAGATGGAAATGATTAGTAGAGCAAGAGCTACGTTCGTGAGAAAGAAATACCAGACGGCTTTCAAAAATGCTTGGAATGTGGGGAGATAAAAAGACTGCAAGATATACAGGAGATGTGCTCTTTGCATACTTTGTAAATAAACAGATTACAGGGAAAGCCCCACAAAGTGTAGCCAAACCTGTTTCTCCAGCTCAGATAAATCTATGGTCCAGTTAAATAAGTGGAGATAGGGGGACAGAAAAGACATCCCACTCACTTCAATAATGGAATGGCACTGGTTATCTTCCCTGATTCCCCAGCTGATTGGGACTTATGCAGTCCACCCGAGAGCAGCCAGAGAGGCTCAATGAGAGAAAGGACCCACCACTTACAACAGCCACACAAAGAGAACTAATGAATTTGTTTATTGACTATCAGACCCATACTCGGCATCGACTACAAAGACCTTAGATTGGAAGGCTCTGCTTTGACAGCTTCATCCGTCACTCAATTAAACCCCAACCGAAGTGTAAAAGTAACGTAGACTATCATGACTGTCTTTAATTTGAATGGTGTTGCAACCATTAAAAACAACTTTTAAAAAAAACAAACAAATATGCACATTAACTGATGCTGTCTTTTGGAAGTTTCCCTCTAAGAAATGGCGGAGTGACTGTGTTCTGTATCTGTGTTCGTTCTAACATTCCTGAGTGCAGCAGGTAATAAGGAAGCCCACTGACATTTAGTGACTGCATTGTCATCAAGCCACTAATTGCGATGCCGGTCAATAAGCATTGTCTTTCAATTCTTCTCTGTCAAAATGTTCTTTAAAGAGGGATCACTTCAAATCAATACCTGAAAACTCAATGCAGGCCCAGAACGAATGCTCGCTGTGCACAGGGCAGCAGTGAGACAGCACCTGACATCTCAAGGAAACTATCCTGAATAAACCCGTCTGACAGATTTGATTATCCGAGCTCTACACGACCTCTAATAGAGGACACTACAAGGATATTGTAGTTTCTTAGATTTTGTCCTTCACAGGCTGAACCGTGAGAGTGATTGTCTTTGTGATTAAGCAAAAGAGCAGCGAGTATAACCACAACAGGACATAACTTTGCCGGTGATGTAAGCATGACTCTACAGAGAGATTGATCACAGGTGTCAGAGTAGCAGTGAGACATTTAGAGGACACATGGTCTGTGTTCTTGCCTCAACACAATACATTTCCAATTATAAATAAACTCAGACTGGAAAGTGTCAACGTGCTGCCAACATGTCCTTCATCTGTTTGAAGTGTGCAAAGCAACGCTTTCCTCCCTCCGTGCATGTATGAATGTGTTTGCATATAAAAGATGGCCAAACAAATGGGAACTGGATTCCATGCAGGATGTGTGGTTGTCATTGTTTCTCAAGCAATGTGTCTAAGAATACAGTATTAGAATCCTGCATGTACTATGCATGAAGGGCACTTCCTAGATAACTATAATATCTGTGCCTAGGCATATGCCACTCTGTTTAAGGATGCAATAAGACTCTGTTGGGGAAGGATGGAGGATCTGTTCCTATCCAGGGCTGCCAATGTCCCAGAGGGTGCGAGGGGAGGGATCACTGGGG
>JAQMCX010000053.1:5792021-5842152 GCA_029814765.1 Acanthurus leucopareius | reverse complement strand
CCCACCACCCAACGGCCCCCCAATCCACCCCCCCACCCCCCCCACCCCCCCCCCCCCCCCCCCCCCCCCACCCACCCACCCCCCCCCCCCCCCCCCACCCCCCGGGGCCCCCCCCCCCCCCGGCCCCCCCCCCCGCCCGCCGCGCGCGCGGGCCGCGCGGCGGCCCCCCCCCCCCCCTTAAATTACTTCTGTTCTCTCACCCTTGTTCTTTTTATCTTTGCTTGCATGCTTTCTTTAACTCTCCTCCTCCCCTTACATTGCCTCTATTTCTCTTTATCTTTCCACTCCCACATAGGTAAAGAAGCTTCCTAAACACCTGCGGGAGGCTCAGATCTCGACAGAGCGAACCCACCTGATTTCTGACCCGGCGAAGAAGCCACGCCAGCGATACGTGCAAAAGGATGGCAAGTGCAACGTTCATCATGGCAACGTGCAAGAGACCTACCGTTACCTCAGTGACTTATTCACTACACTGGTGGACCTACGCTGGCGTCTTAGTCTCTTCATTTTCACCTTGGTCTATGTAGTCAACTGGCTTTTCTTTGGCTTCCTGTGGTGGCTGATCGCACTCATCCGTGGGGATCTGGTGCACGCCGATGAGGAGGGCTGGACCCCCTGCGTGGAGAACCTCAATAGTTTTGTCTCAGCCTTCCTCTTCTCCATTGAAACAGAGACCACCATTGGGTATGGTTATCGTGTAATCACTGAAAAATGCCCCGAAGGTATCATACTGCTTTTGGTGCAGGCCATCTTGGGCTCCATTGTTAACGCCATGATGGTTGGCTGCATGTTTGTCAAGATCTCACAGCCAAAGAACCGAGCTGAGACCCTCATGTTCTCACATAAAGCTGTCATATCGGTGCGAGACAACAAGATGTGCCTGATGTTTCGGGTGGGGGACCTGAGGAACTCTCACATCGTTGAGGCATCGATCAGAGCGAAGCTGATCCGCTCACAGCAGACCAAGGAAGGGGAGTTCATCCCACTCAACCAGACTGACATCAACATTGGCTTTGACACGGGAGACGATAGGCTGTTCCTGGTGTCGCCGCTTATAATCTCTCATGAGATAAATGAGAAGAGCCCCTTCTGGGAGATGACATTGGCTCAAATGGAGAAGGAAGAGTTCGAGATCGTGGTCATCCTCGAGGGCATGGTGGAGGCCACAGGTATGAAAGGGGGGTCGTGGTGATCAAGGGGTGGGATAAAGAGAGTGGAGGAGGAGGTTAATAAGAGGACACTTGTATGTTGTTTTACTGTAATGTTAACCAACATTAATTTTTTTTTATCTATTTCACAAAATAAAATCAGGTTTTTCTAACTTAAACCAAAGTGCTCTAGTTGCCTAAACCTAACCGCAGACTGAAAGATAGTTGTGCTGTCACAAAAAAAATATTGAACATTCATGCCAATATACATAATTAAATAGATTAAATTTTGGTGTCTATTTTACAAACTGCCACTGGAGAAGGTTGCAGAGAGGGACGGGGATTGATGAAATGTAGGATGCGGGAAATGAGCTGAGTGGGAAGATGAATAAATGGATGGAAAGATTAAAGAGGCTCATATGAAGAGAAACATAAAAGAGAGGAGTGGCGGGAGTGAGTACCTGTAAGTGCTTCAGATTGCAAATGGTAAAATTGTAATGGAGAATAAGAGACAGAGACTAACATTAACAGATAGTCGACTTTCTGAGTGGGACATAAATAAAATTAATGCATTACAGTTCAAAGTTGAAACAGCTTTCAATAAGGATTTTCTTAATATTCAACTATTTCATAACAGCTGACTTTTTTTTTTAAAGAAGTGGCAATCGCTCCTGTCATTTAATATAACAAACCTTAAAATTGTTTTTTAACAACAAAACATTTCCTCTTGTTTCCTGGGATTTGGTCCTTGAACTGAGGCAGATGATTAAAAGCTGTTGCAGCCGTCTTCTCAGTCTTAGTCTTTTGCTTACTGCAGCCCGCATTTCCACTGTTGCTACTTCAAGGTTATGTCTTTGATATTGTTTATTTCAAAATGAATGAAGTGTAGCGACCCACACTGCTGGTTTGTGTTTTGGGTTAAGGCCAAACACTTCTGAAAAGTGCTTGAGGCTGGTTACATTCAGAGGACTGACATGGCCAGGTGTGTCTGTAAAGTTCCACAAAGCTCACATTTCCGAGCATGAGACTGATTTTAAAGATGCGACAGGAAAATTTTACATCTTTTACTCTCAAAAAGATGATTATAATGTCCTTGTGTAGTAAAAGGGATTTTCAAAAACGTTCAATAAAACATCAGTATCACTCATGATAGCCTGCAGCTAGCTGTTAATGTGCCGTTCCAACATGTTTTCTGTGGGTTATTGGATAAAACAAGCATTGTTTGTATGCCTGAGCTGCATTGTTTATTGACCTCTAATTATGATTTGCTCATTTTAAAAACAATGCACTATACATGCCACTAATTTACCTTATTAGATGTAAATTGTACTTTGCATTAGCAAATGAGACACAGTAGGGAAATGCATTTGATTTTTTTTTTTTTTTTGGAGTCATACAAATCATGAGCTCCCTAATGCAATCAGGCACAGCTTTACGTGCAACTGAACATTTCTGCTCTATTTCATTTTTGATTTTTTTTCTTTCTTTATTTTTTTTTCTCTCTCCCTCTCCAAAGCACCAGTAGTCATCATGCTTTCTGCTCACGCTGCTGGATACTTGAGTCAGGCATTAAATCACCTCTCACTTCAGTGGAAAACTGAGGCATCCTGCAAGGGTTTATGCCGTCACCGTCCTTGACCGTGACCCCGGTGCACTTCATTCTCCTGTTAACCTTAATAAGCCATGCTAAACAGGTTACAGTAAGCTGAGGAACTAAAAAATACTGTTAGCTTCTAATTTTTTTTTTCTATTCAAAATTTTATTGACAAATATTATATAAAACAGTAATGGATGTAATAAATAATGAATTTATAATATAGTCAGGATTTCACAATAACACTTAAAAACAAGTACTTTTAATTCATATTAATCAGGTACTTCTTATTTTACCAGCATTCAAAATTATTGCTGGAAAAGCACCAACATGGTAGGAAGAAAACACACCTTTTTCCTGATCCATCAGGAAAGCATTTTAATATTCTAAATATTCCAGGAGTAATGCCAGAGGGGAGATACCATATAAACAGAGTTTACTCTTTTTTTCCTGTGAAATATATTTATGAGCCATATCAGGCAAGTAAAGATATCATAACCTCAATTAAACTGAGAAAGACTGGAATCAGCATGTGATTATTTTTATTATGCTCATTTGCTTAGTTTGTATATACAAATCTTAGTAGAGTAAAAAGTCACTATTAAACAAAATATGTGCTACATTGCAAACTGAATGCTGTCACTTAGCGTGGAAGTGGTAAGTGGGTGGTGAAATGGCTTAATTTTCTCTTTAATGGCCGACCATCACTTGTGTTCTCTGTTGACATCCAGCCTGTGGTTTTAAGCACGATTATGAGTCAGACTCCGGTAACTAAAAAGCAGTCAAATCATTTGTTTCTCTGGCACTCCCACAGCTATTTGTATAAAAAGTAAAATGATATGATGATTTTAAAGGCAGACTGCACCATTCTGCTCTCCTCTTTGATCCCACAGTTCAATTCCATTAATGAAAGTACTTAAGTAAGAAAATACAGAGGCAACAAGTATATGTTAACAAATCCGAAGATATTTAAAAAAACAGACCTCCACGCAGTCTATCTAGCTGCTGGTTGACAATGTGCTTTCATAGAAAGCCAGAAATCAGTTTGGCTTTTCATATTTTTCTTTTCTTTTCAATTTATTATAAATCTCCAAAAATCTGCCCTTATTGCTTTCTTTTCAAAGCCTTACTGAATTAATCTACAAATCAGGTGCAGATACAATCGACAAATACTGGAAAGCCACAATATATTTATTTATTAATGCAGTTTGTGTCCAGCTTGAGTTGATGCTGGAGAAATTTCACCATTAATAGCCACTTCTTGTTTAAGCTTTAAGAGTAGTAAGACAATATTTTTGTGGGAAATTTGTTGGATGCTTCGAGTGCTAAAGCTGCCACCAATATAAATTCTGTTATCATGGCTGTCTTAAATCATTTTTTATGTGCCCTGCCTGTATATTTTGTTCTGTTAGGTCAACAAACTAACAGCTAACACTTTTTTTAACAAGAAGTGAATAAGCTGCAGGTTATCGTGACATTTTTGTTACTCATTCTGCTGTGACAGATGCCCCTTCATGTGCAATGATGTTGCCGACAACAAACCTTGTTGTTGGCAACCTCCTTGATATTGGGTTTATGGCTGCTTTGTTTAGTTTGCAGAAATGTATTTACATATAAAATAAGGCCACATCATGACATTTCTCAGAATCCAGAAATCCTCTTGCCCCACTGATGTTGCTGTGTCAACAAGAGTGTCTGCAGTTGTGTTTTTTGTTGTTTGCTTCCAGAAAAATCCGGGAAAACACTCACATGTAGCAGATCATAGATAACCGACACATTGTTAAATGTGTCATCACAACCAGGCCAGTGTCACAGTTAGAGAACAATAACTTCAATCCTCTGGTCCTCAACCTGCACTTTGACACCTGCAGGCAATGAAAGTAACAGCGGTAATTGTTTGGAAATAAAGAGATGTTCACGTATGCCATCTGCAGTCAACAGAACTAATAGTGAAACCTTGAGGCAATGAGTGTTATGGTTTAAGTTCTGCTGGAGTTTTTATAGAGCTTTTATTTATTTTTTTATCTGTTCTATTTAGTAGCCGCAGTTTGTAGGTTCATGTAAGATTTGAAATTAAGTAAGCAAAGAAGTTGAGTTTGGTCAGATTTCCACATTGTCTCTGCAAACTGTCCTTGTAGTTGGGCTAGAGGGCTTGTTTCTTAAGAGACAGCATTTGCCCACATTTAGAAAATATACATAATATACAAAATATACATTTGCCCACGTTGAGAGAATATGCAAAATATACTAATTATCAAAGCCTTTAGCATGTTGTTTTCAGGTACTTGAGCACCACTAAATAGTTATTATTTATATTTGTAATTTTTGGGGGTTTTTTTTAATTAATATTTTTAGTAATTATCTTAGTCTACAGGAATCCCTAAGGGGAAAACTAAACACTGTCAAAAAAAGACAAGGTCAAACTACAAATCTGAAAGAAAGAAAGAAAGAAAGAAAAGTATGTATGTAAAAGTTTTCATATGATTTAATATCATAAACTCAACAGACAGCAGGAGAAACACTGTGTTCTGGTTGACTAATTAACTACATGAACATAGTCTGCCAGCTTACCTGAAGCAGAAGAGTAAATTAATGCTAAATACATACAGAGATGATATTTGACATATGGGCTTCCGACTCTGTCACTGCCTGCAGGGACGCATTACGCTTAGCACAGCAGAGATTGGGGAATAGCAACAAAAAACTTCACCCAGGGGCTCTCACACTCAGACTCTACAGGTAGATGCTGACTGAAAGGTCATCAGCCCTTATGAAGTGCTGCATGAGAAACATCAGCAGCACCGTGTGATTTGGGCAATTACGCCTGCAATGACGTGACGATACTCTGATGTATCATCATGAGTGATGCAAAGCTGAAACTAAGCAACTAAGCATTAATCATGGCCCTTTTTTTTCCTTTTTTTTTGCTAGTAGTTTACTGGTATGCACAGTGTTACAACCTTGCAACTGGCAAATTCAATTAAGGCAGATTTTTTTTAAGACAGTCAGTTTTTTTTTTTTTTTGTGAGAAAAGTCTGTTGATTTCAGAATGGTGGATTTATTGAATCCCCATCATCTACATCGTTTATATTCAGACATGCTGCTGGTGTTTTTGTATCCTCTATCCCTTTATACCACATTTAAGCTGAAAAGTGTTTTGGCAGCTCTGCTTCAGTGACAATAAGCTGTGAGTGTTCGCATGCGGCGGAAATCCCCGGCATCTGTTTTTGTAACGCAAGATACCTTTGTTTGCTCATTGTTTGTTACTCTCTCATTGTCGGTCTGTTGGAAAACCACAGTTGTACGAGATAGTATACAAGTCTTCATTTATAATGAGAAAAATAAACTTAGATGAGTCAAAGATTTGATTCATATTTCCAAAGTTTAAATAGCGAAAATAAAAAGGAATACAGGACAAAATGTGGGAGCTGCTCTGTGTCTGGATGACAGCGTGGTGTGTATTTATGGGTTTCTTGCTATTGTTCCAAAGGCCCATTATTACATAACTAGCCTCAGAACCAGACAAATCAGCTAAGCTCATGGTTTATTCACTGTGGAAGATGGGTCTGGCCCACCCCCCATTCAGACAGATTTTCTTTCAGGCTGGTCCTTGCCTCAGTATATGTTCTGTGCCATTTAGAACCGTTTATGTAAAAACCGGCGAGTTTGAAATTATGACTAACAGGAAAGTGTTGATGATCAGACTGAAAAAGTCACATGTCATATGTTTCACCGCTCGGATTGTTTGTTGTTTAATACAAATGCATATTTGAAAACAAATTAAGATCCTAACTGCATCACCTATTTTCAGCTTTAAATTTTGAAATCAGCTTTAAATCAGAGACACATTATAGTCTGCTGTTTTGCTGTAATTTGAAGAAGTTTTTGAGCAGGAAGCCATTTTTTTCCTGCCTGACATAGGACTAAACCCTGTCCGGTCTTGCATTTGTGTTCAGCTTTACGTCACACATTTGTTTTTTCTTTTGGTCTTTCCACTTTTATCCAAAGATATTTTGGTCACCAATCTTTGATGATGCCTTTTGGATACTGAAAATGAGCTGAGAGGTCTTAAAATATTGTGCAATTGTGAAATTGGTCAGGTTTGCCAGAATTTTAATCTAAACCATGATATTTTCCTTGGACTAACCAAGCAGTTTTGATACCTAATTCTCGCAAAACTTCAGCATTTTGCAACCTGGTTTTTATTATTCCTCAGGACCAAGGTCACCTGACTAAAATGATGAAGGTCATCTGATCTGAGAGAATAAATTTCTCTCCCTGGTTTAAAGACATGAACAAACAAATCAAGAACTTAAAGTTTTATAGAAAATTAAAACCCAAAAATCCAGTGTGCACCTGAGTTTAAAAAGTGTGAAATCTGTAACCCATTTTATTACAATGGCTGCTGCTCATCTGCCACCTCTCAATATTTTGATGTACATCACACCACAAGTGTTTTCTAAGGCACCCTGCAGCAGACTTTTTCAACAAGATGTATCAGGCTGAGGGCTGAGAAGAAAACAGGAGGGGGACACACTTTACATAACCACTACTGTTGTTGGCAAAACATTGAAAGTATGTTTTCAACTATGGATAATCCCTTGGAAAACTGTACAGATGAGGGATTGTTTCAATTTGTTCATATTTCTGAACTCATTCAGTCTCTTGAACAAGCTGTTCCCACCATTTATGTATTTTCATTTCTACAACAATCATCACTGAACAAAGGCATCAAAAAAAAACAATGTAACAGCATCTGTAAAGAGGGAAAGTCACCTTGCTCACCTAGAAGTACTGAGTCAAAGGTAACTGGGCTCTGTAATGTTGACAAAACCTTGAGAAAAAAGAAAAGGCTACCAATATGACACGATACTAATAGAGTTTTACAGCACAGCTTGATGGATCTGAACTGAAATATATTAGCCAAACATATTAGCTAAAAGAATTTAAAACAAACACATCAAACGATATGCCAACACTCTTAACAGACACTATAGAAAAACCTCCTCACTGAGACTGAAAGACACTGCATCAGCTTTAATGATCTCGTCACAGAAATAAAAACATTTCGCAAGTTAAATGTGGAAACTAGGCCACTCGTATCCAGAGGGAGAGCTGAAGAAAAGGTGCAAAAGCCCCCCACCCCCCTCACATGACATTAGACACCATGTCAATTTGACATCTATTTTAGAGCACATGCTTGATGTTTTGCATTGATGCAGAGAAACAGAATGTTATGCAATACGATAGGTGGGTGAGTGAAGCATATGTGGTGAGTGAGAAGAGTGAGAGATGTTCCTGGTTCTGATTGATACACCACTATTGACTGAGCCACAGTGTCATCACTCATTGGTTTGGAAACTATTGAGTTGGGGATTTTGGACATAACCATCTTGGTTTTTTAGAGCCAGAGTTGACCATATTTTGAGAGTGGAGGGAGCTGATATGCATCAATACACCCCTTCATAAATGAGAGCTTACATCACTTTTGTTTCCTTAGAACACCCACAATGCCTTGGGTATAAACAATCACTGCGAAAATGATGGCAAAAAAAACTAGCAGCAGCATACTTAAAGCTACATTTTGCAAATTACAGAAAAAAAGAAAAAAATATTTATTTTTTGTTTATTTCATCAAAGATAAAAGGACCGTAAAGAAAGTGATCTTTCGCAAGAAAAAAATAAGAAAATGAAAAGAAAAAATGCATTTGAAGTTAGCACATGTTAACAAGTTTATTGTACATTATTTTTAACTAGCCTGTGTAGGAGAAAGGAAAGTGGCTAGCATGCTAATAATGAGAGCACCTCTACTACACTTTAACACCACTGGCTACCTCATTTATGATTTTGTGTTTTGTATGTGTTATCTAGGTAAATCTTATTAGTGTATGTGGCACAATAAGTGAATGTTCTGTATAACTATCCACAGCTTTCTGCCCCTTTTTTTAATTGCAGGAAAAACACAGTATTAGCAGTAATGATTGCTCTGTTCCATTCAATGAATTTGCTTCAGGGCTTGTGTATTTTGTGTGCTACCTCGCAAAAAATACTCATTTTGACATTTAATGGAACAGCCATCACGTTATTAGCTACACCTGTGATTTTTCTTCTATAATTTCAACTTGCACAACTGTGTACAAGCACTTTTCTGGAAGTACATAGTGTAGATGAAAAAAATCTTATTTCTGAAATGCCATAAATGCAATTTTTTATGACTTGCTTAAGCGGGGTACATACACAGTGTTTTAAACATTTTTGCTTTCACTTAGATCTTAGCCCTGTGTCTTTTTCTGTGTTCTTGTATTAGCATGAATATTATTCTGATGCTGTCTCTCTTTCTCCTTCCATCTCTGTTTTGTCTGTGTGCATGTGGACACATTCGTCGAACAGGGATGACATGTCAGGCACGGAGCTCCTACCTGGACACAGAGGTGCTTTGGGGCTACCGCTTCACACCGGTCCTCTCCCTGGAGAAGGGCTTCTACGAGGTAGACTACAACAACTTCCACGATGTCTACGAAACCAACACCCCCACCTGCAGCGCAAAGGAGCTAGCTGCTAAGCTACGGGAAGGGCCTCTATTGCCTCAGCTTTCGCTCCTCAGCCCCGAGCCAAAGCATACTTTTGACCCCCTAGACCGCCTGTCCAAACCGGACCCACTCAGCCAGGACGAGGACAAGGAAGAGAGAGATTCAGGGGGTGACAGAGGAGAGACCAATGGCTTAGCTGCCGCTTTGGATGAGCCGCCTCTCGCCGACAGACTGCCTGATTGATGTGATGGTCACATTGGCTAATAACCCAGGAGAGACTGGACAAGAGGACAGGAAATTATAATGCTTCATTTAGTCAATGGCCTGCTTGTACCATTGCAATGCTTGGAGATACAAGACATCCGTCTCCAGCCCCCAACTCATGCAATACTCCTCTACTAGGGTGTCAATCTATAGTATAGATTGGGTTTGTAGACACGTAAGTACACATACACAGACACACACGTACAGTATCTATATCTACACTTAAAGGTTGGTGGTACAGATTGTCTTTTTATAATCGTAAAGACCACTTACTGCTATAAAAGCTCAAGTTGTATAATATAAACTTGAGCTGAAACTGGTAGCCATGACAAGAGTACCATGTGCTTATTATGGATACTCCAGTATTCTCATTTTAGAGTGTGTTGATTCATTTGATCATAGTATCAGTCTCATAACTCAGCTAATGTGTCTGACAGCAGCTTCTGTGTGGTATTGGAACTTTGTTACTGATTCTTTTCTTTTCTCTTTTTTTTTTAAATGTGGGGGCTTATTATTTACTTTCCTTGTCAGTGTTGTTATTATTCTGTGTCAGAAACCCAATCTCACCAGGAGGAAATGTATAAGGCTTCTAGGATCGCATAGATATTAGAAGATGTAGGAAATTGTTCTATAAAAAGGCAACCACTATCCAATTTCTGTTCTCTTTTTTCGCACCTTCCTCATGGTTGTACTGTCCCAAATACTCTCATAGTGTGTGTCTGGTTGTATCCCCAACATACTAGAAGCCTTGAACCCAAAAGAAACCAGCTAGTACCTCATTTTCTACTCATTTTCAGGGTTTGAATTTAACAATAACGCGTGTGCTGATAAAAGCTGCACAGTAGATTATATGCTACTAACTGACTATTTTGAAAACTTCTTGACTGATTAAAGATTTATTTCCCCTTTGCCGCTGCAGTAGCTGAAACATTAATTTCAAGCCCTTTTCTTGGTACGTAAAGCACAATTTCCCATGAGGCAACTCCGCACTGACCCAACCATCCTACCCCCTCGCCACAGCTACTGGCTTATGCATGTCAGTCCTAGATAAAAGTGACATTCAAACGTAGATTCAAATATTTATATGAAATTTTTATGCTCAACTGCTATTTGAAATGTTCTTGATTTTTACACACCACGCACATGAATATTTGAAAATGCTCCGCAAGCAAAAGAAAATGTTACATGTTTCCTTTTATGTTTGTTTTGTTTTTGTTTTCAATATTTAAAAGATACTCAACCTCGGAACTTTTCAGCTACGTTAAAAATGTCAAGTGATGATAGGAGCAGGTTTTCTGTCTAATCTCATGAGCTTAGTTACCAGCCTGCTCATCGAATGCAACGTTTGCCTTCCTTGTGATTATGTCTTCTGAACGCCACCTTTAGCTTTTTAGCCTTTGATTTGAGGTCTTCTTTTTCCATGCACACTTTGTTCACACTGCACTTTGGCCCTGTTCCACGAAACACCCCTGGGTCTTTATGCTTGATTTAGTTTATGAGCCCTGTGACTACTGTTTTGGAAGCCAACACTTGTCCTGTGAGGGCCATAGCCTACAGTATTTTTTTTTTGTTTGTTTTCTATGTTTCTTTGAAAAGGACACATGTCAGAGTTTGCATGCATGAATCAACCCCTATGCGTCCCATTGCTTAGTAAGTTTATTACAGTAAGAAATACAGGGTATTTTCTAGGCATGCAAATTATGAGATTTCTACAATATACTATCAGATAATGTATTAATATTCAATTATCATTTGTTGAGAGATAAATGAGATTCCTGATACTTTAAAATCTCCCATTCCCCAATTTAATGTTAACTGTTTTTATTTACAGATGCTTGTCCAATCAATGTATTTATTTTCACTGTGACATTTTAGCATCCTACTATGTATTCCATTTGCTAAATGATATGTTTGTCATTAGAGAGAAGATCATCTTTCATTGCTGGAATGTCATCTGTTTTCTGTGTGTTCTCATGGGAATAAACCTAATATGGCCGAAAGAACAACATGTTCCTTTTAGATAATGTGTGCATGCATGAGTGAGTGTATGAGAGTGTGTGAGGGTGCATTTCACTCTCAACTTTAGAACCGAGAACTGGAAAGTACCTCGATTTAGCATGTGTGGTACTGCACTGTATCAGCTGTGCTGTGACCTATGGTTCTCTGTAAAGCAGCTGTGTTTTACACACAGGCTACTTGATAATTGGATTAGTTCTGTACCAAATCATGAAAAAAGAAGATGCAAGCAACCTTTAATTATCAGCACAGAACAATCTTGTCTTGCACCAAAGCTCCAGGCAAAAACTGCTTCATGCATGCTAGAGGAACAAATGTGAGGAATAACTTTTGTTGCCCCTGTTTCTATGTCTAAATTTAAATTCATCAATTCAAATTGTACAGCAACAAAGTGTGGATACATAACTCAGACCCTCACTCTGAGATCAAACAGTAGCAGGTAAATGAAAAAAATAACCCGTGGTTCCTCATGAAATAACATGATTATTGCTTCCTAGGACTTCAGACACCTTAACAGCATCCCTGAGTCAGCTTTGTGCTGCAGAGTCACAGAAAACAAGGGACAGATTAAAGCACAGAGCTATTAACTAGCCTCAGAGAAACACTGCAGAAGTCACAGGGGTAATCGCATTTATTTATTCAGTGTCTAGAGAGAACAAGTAGTCAGAAAATGAAACATGATGTTACATTTGGTGGCCAGCGTGTCATAGAAATGTGCTGTCAAGGCTATTCTTGTCCAAGCTATTACATTTGGAAGCTGGATCGTCAGCAAGCTGACAGTCACTGATTCAAATCTGAATAATGTACGATGATGAATATAATGCATCCATTGAATGGTGCATTGAAATAGGTCCCTAAGGCAGGTGCGTGTGGGTGAGCACGGGTGTGTGTGAGAGGGAAGGGAAGGGGAGAGCGACATAATCAGTACAACCTGAACACAACCTGAAGCCAATAGCATAAATTGATGCACAATAACACCCACAAACACACAACAGAAAATGATTCATTTCAACTTTGGTTAAGTTAGACGTTCACTCTGTAGAGCAAGGAAATTATGAAGGGAAAAGAAAGAACAAAGAGAGATAAAATTGCTAAAGCTGATGAATGGCACCACACCAATCGGGTAACTAGCTATTGTTCTTCCTCTTTCCATGGCTAGCTAATAGTCTTTCCTTCTGCTTTAAATAATGCATGCTCATGATGAAAAAAGAAGCACATAGGCCATTAACGACTGCATAGTCAGAATAAAACACCCTGCAAAGAAAGAGAAATACAGTGACAGGAAAAAAGAAAAAAAAAGGCAAGTGGGAGGAATTTAACTCTGCTACAACACACAAGCGTAAGCTCTTTCCATATCCTTGCTCCTTAACTGAGACTCCCTTTATTTTGGTCTTTGCAAATAAGCTGACCCTGTCAAACAACTCCCACACATAGACACAAGCACTTTTAAAGTACTTTTCACATTTTTTACATGTGTTGCACGATGCTTTTCTTCTCAATCTAGAGCATCATCCGAAAGACAAAAAGACAACTCCAAATCTCCTCCGTCTCCCCTTTAGCAACTGTGACTCCCTGCCGCAATTATATCTAACTATTTAATTCATATAACTGTAATAGTTCCCCGTCTTCATTCTCTACAGCACCCACCGGTAAAAGAAGGCTTTATGTATTCCATTTGTTTCTTTTCTCATGAAGCTTGTAATTCAACTCTCCCTGTTCACTTGTACTGTACTGTACTGCTGCATAGGTTGAATCCCCCTTTTTTTTTCTTTTTTTTTGCACATGCAGCTACATGTGCAGCTCTGTATCTCAATGCCAAAAGACCTGGTGGGTTTCCTGGGAATCTTCCTCTGCACCGTTACTTGGACAAAAGCTATAAGCCTCTTGAATCCAGCAGTGAACATGTTGCAGAACCTTATGTAATACAGCTTCACACAGACCCAGTGAACCAATCACAAGAAACTCTGAGGTGACATATTTCAGTCTGCTTTTTCTTCGTGGTAAAAATTTGCTTGGAGCAGGAGAGTTAAGTAGTTTAATGCAGCCAGTATAGAGGAGGAAACGTCTTCAGAAGTGTCTGAAATTTGACTAAAACAAAGCTATATGTTCAATATGCTCAATCCACATTGAATAGAGACATAGCATGCCACCATACAGGCATATATTAACCTACAGTCACACCACATATTACTCATAATTTCTTGTTATGTGTTAATATTACAGACAGTTGCTAGAAGTATTTAAAAAAATCCTAAAAAGTATGAAGAGAGCAGCAATTCTGTAAGGCAATTCTGTCTGGTACAAAAACAGCTTGATTATGGATTCTGGAGTTTTGGGGGTTTTTTTTGAATGGAGCAGGCAGACAGATGCACAAACACGGAGAGAAACCTTTGCCTTTTCCCAGCCAGGAGACAGAGGTCTGCCTTTGATGTGTTTGGACGATGGCAGCCTTTGATGAGAATTTCTATGGCAGAGTGGCTGTGGCTCAAAATTGAGCTGGCTGAACTTCAGCCGCTGAGAAGCACAGACAGGCAACACCGGGAACACAAGAATATTTAAGGATGGAAACTGTCAGCCTCAAAGTTAAAGCATTTACTCAACAGGATTGATATGTCTGTACAGGAAATACACAGCCAACACCAGATGGAAAGCTTATTTGCATGAAGACTGGAAACAGCTAGTGTGTATTTGTCTGAAAAACTGCTTAACAGCACTTCTACAGTTCACTTAAGCTGATCCCAAACAGATTTTGGGCTCGATTTGCCCTCCTGAAAATGGCGGGGGACATTCTCAAAAGAAGGAACATCAGACATGATCAACATTTATCGTCTGAAGTGTTTTGGTGGGATGTATATTAAACAGAGGCCTGGAGATAAAGCTGATTGGAAGGACTCAACGACTGGATGTAGCATTAGCTTGTAGCATTAGCCCCAATTAAAGCCAATTTAAACATTTCCAACCCGCCTGCAGCATAATCCTCACTGATTCCACCACAACTTTATCCACATTGCATTTCTTTTCTTTTTTCTCTCTTTTCTTTGGTTTTCATTTTTTGTTCCAAAATAAAGTAAACATGAGTTCAGTTAATTAAAGACGACAGACTGTCTTCATAATCGTTTTTTTTTCCTTTTTTTTTGAGTGTCTGAGCTCCAACAGCTCTGAATCATTTTGTACAAACAACAAGTGTGTGGTCGTGTGTTTAAACTGAATCATTTTGTGTGTGTGTGCGTGTGTGTGTGTGTGTATGTGTGGGTGTGCATGTGAGTGTGTGTGTGTTCTTGAGATTAAAACATTAAAAATCAATCAAAAGTGCCATTATGTCTGTGGTCTCCAATGTTTTTAAAATCAGTTCAAATTTAAAAATCCCCGATCATGCACCTGGCATAATTACCCTGTCATATCTTGTTTATTTTAACAAAAAAAGTAAATGTTAAATCAACCAGTTTTGGTTTTACGGAGGGCCAGGTTAGCTAGCTGGTCTTTCCTTATTTTCTGTGTTCATGCTGAACCAGCTGCTGAGTGTAGCTTCATGTTTAGAAACAGAAAAAGAAACTGAAATCTTTTCTAATCTTTTGAAACTAAAAAGTTATTTCCCAGAACACAGAATGATTGCTTGAACAGTTCCTGGGGTAGAAAGGTTAGAGTAAAAAAAAAAAAAAATTAAATAGTTTATTTCACTTTATGACAGAAACTTTCACAGTCGCAGTAAAGGCTTTGTGAACCAAATCTGTCACCCAAGGCATCATTTAAAACCTTACAGGCCAATAGAGCATGTAGAGTTGGATTAATTAACACTGACCTTTGGCATCATATTTAGTCATTACTTTTACATTAAAGCTGCAGTGGAACATCAAGTGAATTTAAGAGCCTCTGCATGAAGTGCAGAGAGGAGTTTGTAGGCCTAATCCACAAACACTGTAGAGGCTTTCTGACTCATCATCATGACACAGCTCAGAGCAATGCAGCAAACTTTGGATGGTGTGATACATGGGACTTTTTACAAAATGAGAGATTATGATAGAGGGTGTTTTGCATTTTAGATTTTCTGTGCTCTTCTTTTTCTTTTCTTTTTTTTTACACTAAAACAAGATAGGTTTCTGTATTTTAAAAAGAGCAAGAGCAAAAAATAAATAGCAGAGCAGGCTAGCTTGTTATGCTGCCAGTATGGTCAAATCATTTATTCTTTTAACTTTTAGAGGAAAGGAGGCATAGATATACAGTGATCATCTGCCCACCTGCTTTTTTTAAACAATCTATAACTGCATCATCTTGGATCATTGGACTTCTTCCTACTTTCAGGAATATTTTTAAGCGAGAAATGCTATTAAACATTTTCTCAGTCTTTTTTTTTTTACTTGCACTGGCGTAAGTAAGTGTTGGGAAAAGAGGAGCTCGATTCTGAACTCACGGTGGATTTAAGCCCACTTGAGAGCATTTTGAATGTGTAGGAGAAAGTGAGAGAAGTCTGTGAGATGTGAGAGATCCCACATCAATGATAGAGATAAATCAATAGTTCCACACAATGGCTCCAAATGAAGGCATGAGTTAGCTTTGTCTGCAAGCTCTCTTACCAGGAAGCACTTTGTTCTAACAGGGATTTCAAGCCTCCACAAGACCTGAGATAAGAACCTACAGTAAGGCTGTCTGACTTTCAGGAAAGATGCAACCTTTTCGGTAAGTTGTGTGTAATGCAAAAATTAGCAAACAATGAGAACATATAAACATTTTAGACATTTTTAAAGCTTTATTGATTTAGTTACAGCAGTAACTGTGCAAATCGATACCCAGGCAAATGAAGCAGCTTCCTTTTTCAGTGAAAATCTGAATTAAATGAAATTATTGCAGGGTGATTGGTGTTTTCATTACTCCCTGAAGTGAAGGCAGCGTAAAATGTTGCATAGCTGCAGAAACTGTGGCTTTATTTGCTGTCATCAAATCACAGGAGATACGATGTAAGTGGTTTTTATGCGCATTTAACAGGGCGCTGTAAACCAAATGAAATTTCTTATTTCATTACTGTGCAGTTTGCCAGTTCGTCTGTACAGTAAAAAGGCAACTCTGGGAAAACAAATTACATCATGCAGAGATATGTTTGTACTCTCTATATTTATCTTTTCATTTCTCTCTGCCTCTCTTTTCTCTTTCTATCCATCTCTCTTGCTCATTGAGTAGGTACCCTCATGACTCCTCTCCCGCCTACACACCAAAACAATACTAGAGCAGGAAAGAGAGCTGTCCGGTTCTCACCTACCTGTGGATGACTAACCTGTTTCAGGGCAAATAATCAGCGCAGCAGCTGCAAAGCCCGCATCCGCATCATTCAATGCCACAGGAAACGAAAACTTTATCATGACAATATAAGGGTATCTGTTGCATATCTGTCTAAAGCAAATGATCGACAAAAAGCTTTTTAAATTGCTTGTCATGCAGCTAAAATTGCTTTACAAGGGCCCTTCTGCACCTAACAATGGGGGAAATTGCGACTAAATTTTAATATTTTTCAAAAAAGCACATACATAGTCAATGCTGTGTTATGAAAGACGGCACTCCACCAGCTGACAGAGGGAGCCTGATCCTTGCCTCTTTAGAAGACATGCTTAGTTATTACTCACACTGCCAAATCACAACGCTTGTACAGTACAAACACTCCTCACCTCAACTCCTGTGGGCTGTTTTAAGGTTTCGAAAAAAAAAATCATCAAATATTTATAGATGTGACTAATTTAATCTGTGTTGAGTTGTGCTGAATTGAAGCACTTCCAACCACAGCTATTGTCTCCTTCGGGTCCTGGCATTTACATGCATCTGCGAGCTGCTTTGTGCTTTAACTCTACATGCATAAGGCAGTCATCCTTTATGAGTCATACTATAATCACATCAAGCACATACAGTCCTGCACATACATTGCTGCAGTTTTTTTTATGCATTCACAACCGGCCGGTTCGAGTGCACTGCTGAGGAAATGCTCCCTACGTCTTTCGATTCCTTTATGCAAACTAAGCCGATGAGTCTCAAAGACTCTTGAAGTCCCAGAAGCTTTATGAATCTTCAACACGTGTTTCATTGTCACTGCATGTCCTCCCTCCAGCCAAGCTAGTTGTTTTGCCTGTGACCTTTTAACAGATTCCCCTGGCATCTCTGCAGCCTGCAGTCATTTGCAGTGTGCTCTGTCACAAGCAGCATAGTAAACGTTTCCAAAAGGGTCATAAACTGTATGTCAAGCATCAGAGGCAGGCGTTTGATGATTTTTATAAAGATTGCGCATGTTGTTGTCATGATGACACATTTCAAGGGTGAAGAATCGGTAATATGCTTCCCACATACGCTGTGTTTTGTTTGCTTGCCCTTCAGCATTGGATTAGGACTATATTTAGACGAATGAAGTATGCAAATGAGCACCTAGCTTCTGGAAGGCATATCTGACAGCCTCCAACACACGCTCTGCCAAGTCTATAATCTTTACCCCAAATACCATTTTTCACAGCTTCTATCTTTTTCTTCACTCTATTATGTTCTCATTGTTAAAGTACTTACGGAGTTGCATTACATAAGGGCTGGTTCACAAGGATATAGTTGCAAGGGACGTTCTCACGTTTATTATTTGCTTAAGTGCATCCTAATTTGACACCTAGCAAGCCCCCCAGAGAAGGAAAATTATTGCATAACTGTGTTCTCTCAGATGGAGATAAGAAAACTGTCCCCTGTCAGAGGTGTACTGACTATCCCGGTGAATCATTTTTACAGTCACATACCTTTTTATGCGAACACCAGCTCCAGATGAGATTGCTAAGTCATGTTCCTTTCATGTAATACTGCATCACAACAGAGAGTTTCTTTTTTAATTTCATTTTTCACCTCAAAAAATGAACCTTTTCCTCTTAGCAGTTTTCCATCTGAGTTGGTCCTCACTATGAGAGATAAGAAAGAAGTGCTAAAAAACAAAGAACATTTTATTATAGTCCAAATCATCTGTAAAAACCAAAAATGAAGAGGTGTTAGTTCAAAGAAAAAAGGAAGAGCTGTTCACTCCTTCTAATTAAGAGGAGCTTACAGTATTCCTAAAATCAATAGAAGTTATTTTAAGGTGTAAGCTTTTAAATCTTTGTCATCGATCCTCTGTAAGCATTCGGATTAGTCTGGAAAAAAAAAGAAAAGGAAACTTGGGAAGAATAAAAAAATTAACTAGAAGTAGAGTAGAGACCTCTGCCAGCCGTCTGGGGGCATGTGGGTGGGGAACAGGGACTGAATGGCAGGCTGCGTGTCCGGCTTGTATGCCTAAAAAGTGGGATGAAGGGGAAACACTAACAGTGATGTAAAATTCAATCTCAAAGAAAGACCAGAGAACGTGAATGTGACTGCCAAATCTGTGTCCTTTGTGGAAACAAGAATCCAAACATGAAGGTGTTGTTTATCTCTCACAGCCCAAAACAGATGATTAAGAGGACCGAAGAATCAGCAGCCACTTTACTGCCAACAGAGGGCGCTCTGTGCATTTTACGAATGCATCCATGGCTGCTACCTGTGAAGAAGAAGTCGCCAGTCATCGATGAATGAGTTTTAGTTTGCGCCAATGATGCAGAGCCCTTGTGAACTGTGTTCCATATATCTAACAGGTAAACTTTTCTTAAAACTTTTATCTAAAAAAAAAAATGCAGAGACATTGAATTCAATCACAGCTGATTAGTGTTGATTAGTGTCTGTGATGAAAATGGTGGGCGCTGATTAGAGGAAGTATGCTAGCAAATTATGAGATTCAGTTCAGTTCCTCTCAGTGTGAGCTAAACTCAGCTGGTTTAATCACTTCGTCAGCACACGGCTGATAAAGTTTATAGACCACGTGCAGTACAGTTTGAGGGTTTTAGTCCTTTTTTTCAGTCTCAGATGTCTAAAATCTGTGGAGCTCTCCTTTAGCTACCCAGTGGACAACACTCATTTATTTGAGTAAAAAATATTTATTGAGTTCATGATTTAAAGGCATTATCTAAAAGATAATGCAAAACCTGTCAATAACATTAGTTGCTAATAAAAGAAGAATTTTAAAGATAGCAATACTGTGTGTTAATGTGCTTGAGTTGTTGCTAGCAGCTAATGAGGCCTACAACTTGTTTGTCTTTAATTCATCTTAAAACCTTTGGAAATCTTTAGAGATGAATGACATTTTCTCAGCACTTCTTCAGAAAGGTGGTGGAATGCGATCATGTCACAAGTGGTTGCTCTTGTGGAGGTGAGAGGAGTAGCCTTGTAAGCACGGACGTGTCGGGCATTATGCAGCAGAGCTTCTTTACACAAAAGCTCTGTCAGAAAACGTTACACTTGAGACACCTGACACCATGAGAAATAACCAGGGTCATGTTGAACAAAAAAAAAGCTCTCCTCAAAAAGCAGCAAAACATTTTCCTTAAGTTCTGATGTTGCAGTGAATCTTTTTCTCTCTTTAGTTTTTGGTGTAAAAAACTGAACAAACTGTAGTTTAAATAGATTTCAATGGCAGTCATTTATATCAAACAATTAAGCCCCTGTCCATACTTCTTCATTTCATTGTTCTAGTTTAATGAATAAACAATTAATTATAAGTTAACATTGCTTCCAATTGATACTCTCTTACCAAGTACTGCTTCACAATGAGATATCAGAGTTTTGGATTTCTTCAGTTTTAGAGGTTTTCTTGCCTCAGACAGTGATATTGGTTTTATTGATTCTTTGGGGTTTCACTTTAATAACTTTCTAATATTATGATATGGTGGCACGGCGCAGTTTGTAGTCCCGAACATCGAAAGAGAAGGATGAAATTTATATTAAAAAGTCCTCGGAAACCCTCAAGTGTCATTGTGGCTCTGCAGATTAAAGCAAACGTGGGCCCATCGAAGCCATGAGAGTCCAACTTCTCACATTTGTTGCACAGTTAACGTCGTCCCTCATATCTCCTGCACCCACACTACCCGCTGCCTAATCAAGCAAAAATCCCATGATGGCAATCTCATGATGGCTCTTAAGAGATGATGAATAATGTTTGGTAAATTCTTCAGCCCGCTAAAGGGCCATTCATGAGCTTGCTGCTAAAATCATGATGGGCTGTAAAATCAGCTTTTGCCTCTCAGTATTCCCTAATATGCTCCCTGAATTAATCACAGTCTGAATCACAGTCTGAACAGGGTTTCCTATAGAACAAAAATTTTTTACAAAAACTTTTAAGTAAACTGATGGTCAGTTTTAGTTGATGTCTGTCTCATGTTACTGTATCTAAACATCTGAAAGGGAAAATTCACATCATTTTTTAAATTTTTCCAATCAGTGTTGATGGTTAATATTGACAAGTGAAGAAACAATTTCATCAGTGCAAGATATTTTGACAGGTAGCTATCATTTCCATAATTCATAATAAAAGACTCAGGTGATGCAATCAAGGGAAAGGATCTATTTTAAAACAGGTAAGTGCAGTAGATTTCAGCAGAGTCCAAAGTAAAAAGGCAAAACATGGCAGGTGAGTTGTTGTCGGGGCAGGAAGGCTAAACGGGTCTCTAACAGAGCCGGGCAGGCAGTGAGTTGGATCAACAACAGTGACAAGGACAATTCAAATTGTGTCAGGCAACTGTAGAGAAATACAGAAAAAAGCTGAAGCAGGGAGAGAAACTAGAAATAGCTTTAGCGACAAAAATAAAGAGTAAATAGCCGAAAAATTGGCCTTTTTTCCACTGGACAGCATGGTAGACTGAAGGATCTGGCACAGTCTTGCTGGAAGAGTCGAGGTTTTCAGCTGCAGTGGCTTGTTGAGTTGATTTGAATGGTTGGTTGGAGATGCACTGATTGGAAAGACGAAGGAAAACACATGAAAAATGGGAGATCCAATCAACTCATGTTATTCGCCAGTGCAGAGGCATGAAAATGAAGTGGGGGCACGAAAGCCGTGATGAGGGTTTTAATGTTGCTGGAATGTTTTAGTGGCTTCAATTGAAAAACAGATCACTGTGTTCACAGCAGCACTGAGACACGTAATAAATATGAGAAAGAAAAGAGGATTTTTCACATATTTTGTCCTTAAAGATGTGTGACACAGCAGTCAGCCACAGTCTGGTCTGTCTGAGTGTGTTTTTTCTGTGCAAGTCTGTGCACGGCTGCCTTGTATCCGTGTGTCTGTGCATGTATTTACATGAGGTCTCAGCTGTAAAAAGGTCTTTAATTAGGACTGGATGGGTACTTGTATTCTGGGTATTCTCAGCTCTTACACAAGCAGACCTCCTGTGGGACATCTCTCCTAAATTAGAAATGGAGAACTACTTTTCACAAAGATTTATTCAACCATTCAGTTCATTCATCAAAGTGCAAAAGCCTCATATTTTCCCTCTGTGTTGTTTGTCACGCATCTGGGATCAGTTTCAGATAGAGTTTGTTTTTTTTTAATTAATCTCCAATAAAAGTTATATCTATAATGATTCACAAAGTGGGATTCAATATAATGACAAAGCAATAACGGTGTCATTTGACTTTTTCTGTTGTCACAACAGAAATGCTCCTCCTGATAATTTCCCCTTCATTGCTCTTGTTAATGTCATTCGTAATCCACACGTATCCCCACTGGGCAGATGTTATTGGTAATGGGGATGTCAGCCATCTGCAGTGTGACAGAATCATCAGGAAAATGTCATGTCACTTGATGGGCTCAAGTGAGACCTTGATGACAGCGTGTGGCACTTTTTTTTCTTTTTTTATAAACATTGTATGACTGGTGTTGAAATGAAAGCACTTATGAGAAATTAAGAGTTTTCATTTGGTGCAGTAATATTGCAGCTGCTTTGATTTCAAGTGCGTGTTCTTTGGTGCTTTTTCATAACAGCATGCCTTGAGATTTTTAAAATAAAAGCATATCCTGAAAGACTGTACACTTGAAGCTTTTGACAGTCAATATAAATATGCATTTGGAGAGTAATTTATGTAAGTACAAAATAAATGAAATAACTGTGTCTTGCTATTAGAAAGTTAACCCAGTTTTGAGCTGATCAGAGGCCAGACCAGACACTTTCTTTTGGCGCAGACAGAATCCTCACATAACTGTCTCAGCTCCTTTTGCTTGAAAAGGTAAAACTCTCCGTCAGTGCAGTCTGCTTCACTCAGTGTGCCAGCTCTAAATGGCTGAAATTCATGCCCACTTATACAATAATAGTGCTGTGATCTGCGTTGTAAAGGCTTCCTGGCCCAAGAAATATAATTTCCCAACCAATTTATTCAGGCACTTATGGCACTCACACACTTAAAACTGTGACAGCTCTATGGACAAAATGATTTATAAATGGGAGCTACACTACTTAATATTATTAAGGCTTCCACTTTTTTTTCTTTACATGGTGACATTTGTATTTTTTTTTTACATTAGGCTATAAATAAACATGATAAACTAAAAGGGCACTCGAGGAGTTCATACCTCTGCAAAAGGCTGATAGTTCACTCTTCCATTTTATGCATCTGCAAGCTATACCATTATATATATCCAAAACTTTTTTTTTCGAAATGGGTAAAATTATGCATCAGCACTGCCTCTCGGTCATCACTTATGATCCACAAGATGTGTGTGGTGGTGTCTGCATCTGCAAAAACTCAGTGTGAATGTATTTTGGTTTTATTATTTTACTGTGTTTGGGACATTTCTCGGTGTCAACCCTGATCTTCAGCCAGGATGTGAGTTTAAGCTATGGCCTTAAAAACACAGCAACCTGAATACAACACCATCAAATGACATTTCCTCTCTTCTTTCACTGTTTGGCTCTTTCATACCACTGCCACTCTTCAAACTGTGGAGGAAGAGCCTATATTTTTTTTATTAATTTATTCTTCCTCAGTTTATGCTACACCCGTCCTGGAAGTTCAATAAAAACCAGGAAAGTTGTTTTTGCATAATCTTGCTGTTAGACAAACAAATAAACAAACAAAACCAATGTCACAATCTCTTTTGAGGGGTTATAATGAATTGTCATCATTAGGAAGTGTTAATATCGGCTTTATTCACATATGGTTGTAGGATATAGTGTGTGGCTGTGAGAAAAACAAGAAACAGTGAGAATCTGTGTTACAGCTGCCAAATGTACCAACGTCAGAAAACATCTGCATTGTTTATTCACCTTTCCTGCAGAATGTCTGCGTCAAGCATCTGTTTCTTTTCCCCGTTACGATACAGTAACCTGACATTGAGAGACTAATTAGCAAATGCGAATTGTCATCCGACAGAGCGAATAAACCGTGAGCTCGACAGATTTGTCTGATTCCCAGGCTAATGCTAAAGTACATACAGTACAGTACAGTTATCTGCTTCATCCTCAACCTAGATACCATTTGGAGATGGAAGCTCATCAAGCAAGAACTGCCAGTCTGCTTCCTTAATGTTTCAAGTTTCATACTCACATACAGACCATTTTTCTATTGGAATGAGGATACATTTGGTTATTAATGCACTACATCAATGATGACTTTGCTACTCACTCTCAAACGGATATGTAGTTCAGAAATAAATAATGAAAACCTAAATTTAACTTTTTGGGAGCAACATTTCAGAAGGGACTAGTACTGTATATCTTTGTAGTTCAGTCTGAGCAGCATGCGCTGACACTCCACTGCTCTCTTTAGTTCAGAGTGACTGTCTGCCTGAAAACCTTCCTCTTCTTACCCTGCTACCTGTGTTTAAGCTGAGGTGTTGCTTTAATTTGCTTTCTTAGGTAACAAGCAAATACAAAATATCCAATCTATCCCTAGTAGGAAGTTCCTGTTTTTTTCTTGACAGACAATTCAGTAGCTGGTCTCCCATTTAATCACTCTACTTCTGTTAGTGCTTGCTAAATTGAACTGTAGCAAAGAAAAGTCCAATCTCCCCTTGACATTATCATTATCTGGACTGGATCCCAGGAGCTCCAGCTCATTCACTTTTTATATTCAGTGATTCTTTTGACACCAGCATCTCTCTTACAGAGTCAATTGACCAAAGAAAATGACAGCCTATCTCTATTTTTCTAATAGTGGTCTTCCCATTCTTATTCTAATTAATGGATAGACCAGCTACGGCTGACAGCAGCCCTTTCATGTTGGACTATCAAAATGTAATATGCCCCTGGGGCTGAGTTTTTATTAGCCAATATTTTGATATACTGAGCTGAGGTTGAGGGGCTACTTTGGTCCTGTGTCTCTGCAAGAAGCCTGCTAATAACCCTGATCCCAGCCTCCACTCCATCCTAATTCCACACATCTCATATTCATCTACTTCTCAATTTTAGTCTCTTTCTATCAAGTCCACAGTCAGCGTGGCTGTGTAGTTTTTTTCTCTCTCTCTGACAGCTGTCCATCACAAGCAAACAGATGGTAGCTTATACTGAGTCCAAACAGAAATAGGCAAAGTGTGATGTGCATCATTGCTAATTCTTCCCATCAGCTGCAGTCAACTCTCTCTGAATACATTATATGTCGATTTAAAACTGTAAAGTAACTGCAAGAATCAGTCGAAGGGACTGGTCAAAAAAAGAAAAGAAAATTAATGTCCTCTAAAAAAAATTACAAAACTTTATTTTGAAATACTTTTGCCTGATGAAATAATTACAAATGTATTCAGCCCTGATATTTTTCGTCTGAATATTATGCCTCAGACTTAACTTAATATTCTCTGCAGTAATTTACTTAGATGTAAAAGATGTTCAAACATCTCAGATAAAGGATATTAAAATCTTTTTATCCAAATAAATCAAATTAATGAACCTCTTTTTTCCCTTATCCTGTGAAATTAATGTTTGCTTTCTTTTTCAAAACTGTCTGTGAGGATACTTCATGGATCCTGTCCTTTCTATATATCTGTATCTTAACAGTACTGAGTTTGTCAAAGTTGCAAAAAGGCTGTGAAAAAGAACAAGTGCTGTAACACGAACTGGCAGACACCTTAGGCAGCTTCGAGGAGAAAAAAATGAAAGGATATGGTATAAAATTAATAAAGAGAAGAGAAATAAAAAAAGATGCACATGGTCATTGCTCTAGGCAATGCTCACTTAATGAGCAAGGCTCTGGCACTGGTACTGGATTACAATTACTAATGACTACCCATGTTCCTGTAGATAAAATGCAGAGTTGCCGTGGAAAAGGGTTTTACAGTATTTAATAAAACAGAATCTGTGTAATGTAGCCTCATTGCTCCATTGTTGTTTTTGAAGAGTTTTCAGGCCCGCATGACGCGTCTTCAGGCGATTCAAGCATGCACTCTAATGTCAGATATCAGACAGGGGAAGTTTTTACATCGTAGAGAAAATTTACATCTTGCCAACATAAATGGGCTCCACTACACATGTATTAGTTCTTGCACAAAGCTTTGCTGTTATATAGACGCAAGGACTGCGGCTAAATTTTCCAACTTACTCTCTTGCTGCTGTGCAGTGCTGGTGGAAAAAATATCAAACAACCTAGTTTTGTATTTTGTCCTTTTAAAAGTTTGAAAGGAGAAACTTTCATTTTGGGTTGATTTTCACATCCACTTTTGTCAAAAGCAGCAGTAAAGAGTGCTGTAAAGAACTTGATCTGCCTTACTGATCTGTATGTTTTTCTGAAGTGATGGATAAAAAGGAAACATTTTTAATTTCTCTTTTTTTCTTTTGATCTTTGTTGATCCTGTCCCAGCTGTGCCATAACCAATTTTAAAAAATAAAAATCTCTGAAACAAAATCTTGTTTTGCTTCCTTCTAACTGGGTAACATACCAGTCGCTGCCAGCCATAAACATAGGCTCATTTAAGGGGACATGTCATAAATTATTTCACATGATTCTCTTGTGAATCTGGCCCAGTGGCAAACATTAAGAATGACTATACTGATATGGTCAGTTTCCATGCTGATAATCTTGTTTGCTCATGTAGGTCATATCGAAGCATCATCAGTTTTTATGACATTAAACATCTGCTCCATTCTGATGTATTTCTCAAAAACACTTGTGTGAATCTCAGGTTGTGTAATGGTGTTGCAGAAATGTATTTTAATATGTATTATGTAATTTATATCCAAACACATAAAGAGTGACAGATTTCTTTTCTTATAGCTTTAGGGTGTAATTTGTCCCCCTCATCCCCCACGTGATTGACTTTAATAGCTTGGGGTTGGGTGTAGTTTTGCCTTGAGGGTAATCAATTTTTTAATAATTATTCTAAAATTAATCAGTAGACAGTAAAAGGAGGACAAAATAGTGATAAATACAATGCTTCCTTGTGTTGTTTAAGCCTTGAGGCTTCATTTCATTCTGGAAAACTTTCAAGGGCAGCAGCGCACAAAAAAGATGTGTTTCAGAGATAATTCTTAAAGGAAGAAAGCAAGAGTGTTCAGTTTCTCTCAAGAAAGGATTTTCAAACAGTTTTGGAAGCTACAAGCTCGTCCCAGTGCTTATAACGCATAAACTTTACTTACCTGGTGTTCATGTGAGAAAATTAACTCAATTTGAATAATTTGCATGCCAAGTTTTATTCAGACTTAACATTGCCTCTGTGTGTGTGTGTGTGTGTGTGTGTGTGTGTGTGTTCGTGTTTGTTCGTGTGTGTGTGCTCATGCTTACATCTATGTCCATGCTAATTAATTGGGACAGGGACCAAGGGAGATTGGATCTCCAGCTGCTCCTCCCTGCCTCTGCACCCCTGGGTTAACACTCCTCTGAGACCATAACACACACACACACACACACACAACAGAAATAGACAAAAAGAAAAAGAGAGGACGTGTCAGTGGGAGGGAAAGAGAACAAGAGGTTAAGACTGATGGTTGAAAAGAGGCAAAATGGGAGACATTTGCAAAGTGACATTTGCAGCTCTGCATAGATCCCTCAACCTGCTGTCAGGATCTTATAGAGAAAAACAGCCCTCGGGAAACTAGTTCAGCAACTTGAATACAAAACTGCACTGGTCCAGCCACTGTGCACTTAGATATACAGTTATAAATGTCACACTAGCTCTGAGGCTTCCTGCAGGCCACAAGAACAAACTGAAAATAATCGTAGCCCTGAGAAGTTTCCTCGATTTTGTTTTCAGATTTTCTTGAGTGTGATATGAGCTCAAAGCAGAAATTGGCAAACGTGTTTTTTTTCTTTTTTAGGTTTTTACTCATTTAATATAATTTTCTTTAATTTATTTTCCTTAAGTTTAGATTTCATTAATGTTTTACTGCTCTTCAATTTGAGAACAGAGGAGCAGAAGTCAGTTATGGAAACACCAATTTAATTTTTTTGTTATTTTATAGTGTCAAAGTTCAAATCTGCTGCCCCCTGTGTGTTATGTACAGCATCTAACGGAAAAGGTTTGCAATGAGGAACTTAAGCATTCTGCAAACAGTATGTCTTCTCATGCTTTCATCTCTCAGCCATGCTGTGAAAATCATGGATTGAGCACAGGTCCTCGATGTAAAAGAGGCATCATTCTGTCATCTCGAACACAGTTTTACAACTGACAGTAACACTGACATGCTGACACTCCAGAGACAAGAGCTTTAATACAGACTGAGACTGGTGACAACTGAACGGTTAAACTGTCAGCTGTCATGCAAGATATCAGCTCGAACAACTAGCTGACAGCTGGTGCTCTGTAGGTACATATAAAACACTGAGTGAACCAACGAGAAAGGCTTCGTTTTGAACAGAAACACAAGGAAAATACTGGTTTATAATGTGAATTTAAATCAAACTGTGCCAAAATCAATCACACAATTATTCTTGAAAGTAATTGAGCTTTTTGTTCGGGATGCTTTAACCATTTTGTGTCATTTGCTGTGTACAACATGATTGATCCAATACAGCAAAACAGCTTCTTTTCTGAAAATAACTGAACCACCTGCAAAAGATTTGTAGATATTTTCTGGCAAACTGGTTGTTAAAAATGAATCCAAATCACATGTGGTGTCTGTGAGATTCCTCTGGAGCTCAGACATGTTCCAACATAACAAAAATTGTCAGAAAAAGCAGGACATGGCCACATGGCCACATTATAATTGCAGTTAAAGTTCACTTTCAATGTGGGAAATGCAGGAATCACCACCTGAGGACTGCTGATGAAAATTCCAGCATTTAACCGAACCAGCATGCAACTGTCCTCACGCAGTTTGATTTTGATTACTTAGTGCACTTGCCAGATAGTGCAGCGATGCTAAACATAAATCCATAATGTCTTTATCTTTAATTTGAGTGCACTTTTGTACATTGATGAACTGTTCACAAACTGCATGACTGGGCTCAGGTGAGACTGCCAGAGACTGGAAACATTAACACGTATGATTTCCAGGGTTTCAGCTGGGTGCAGAGTGTCTATCCTCTGGGCATGAAGCTCTCTGGAGCTCTGCTTTCCTACAGCAACAAACACACCAGCAGCTTCAAACAGACAGATAAAGGAACAGACAGACAGGTGAATAAAACACACTGGCAGCTTCTCTGCAGCAGTCTTTTGTTCTATTCTCACACATTTTATTGTGATGTTTTCCTGTTACTTTGTTTTTTAGTGTAAATTTAAACAGATACAAATACAATGGTTGAATTAAATAAAATCACACATAGGCAAAAATAAAATTGTTGCTTTACAAAATTCTCAAATATTTTTAATTGACTAGACTGCAAAATGTGCAATTTCTCTCCCAGAAATACTTTAGAAATCTAGTTAATTTGTTACTTTTGTCACTTAACAAATGCAGGTCTTCAGTATTTGCTGCTTGACCAGAAAAAGTCCCCCTTACATTTTGACCCTGAATCTTCTCATGAGCAAAAGCTTTTAAATAGACACCCACAACCTGTTTTATTGTTGCTTTGCTTCAGGTGTCGGTTGCTGGATGCATAACACATTGCATTACAATACAGATCTTATTAACATAGTGATGCCCACAAGGTTTCTTTTTGAAGCTGCCAAGATGTAAAACGATGCAGGCTTAAGGCTTTTTTCAATTGGGTACCAGATAAGAGGGTACGGGCCTATAGATTTCCCAGCCTGCCATTCTCTCCGTCTCTCTCTCTCTCTCTCTCTTCTCGTGAATATTTTCACATAAAAACATGAAGCGGCCAATCTCTCGCCAAGGTCCTTTTCATTGCCACAAGCCAGCTTTAGCAGAGTAGGGCCAGCTAATCAAGGTCCTGTCCCTCAACTGCTTACTGTGGCACTTTTTCTCCTCCTGAACAGGATGAAATAAATTCAGGCGTGTCAGACAAGGTCTCCTTTTGAATAATCTGCAGGGAGGTAGCATACGTCACTCAGAGGAGGATCAATCACCAAGTGTGTGTGCCCCTTTCTCTACTGAACATATTGATGTTAACCCCTGAACCTTGACTCTTACTTAATCATGTGTGGCTCCGACTGCTACCTTTGCTCTGATTCCTCTCTAATCATAGAAGAGAAATGCAGAAATATATGTGGCCTACCTCAGTTTAGATTGGGCTATTTATATAAAATAAAAGACTACAGAGCTAAACTGTCTCAGAGAGTTCAACTGCTTCTACTACTGCCTGTGTCTTTTATGGAGCAGGCTGAAAAAGAAGAGGTTAAGTTCACTGAAATCAGCAAATAGGGCAAGTAGATGAGCTCCATGCTTTAATGACAGCTTCATCTATCACTGTCATTTAAGGGCTCAGGGAGAAGAAAGCTTGAATCACTCCCAAGTTAGCCTCACGTGGCAGAAACCGAGCCTGCAGTACAGTAAGCGCTTTGTTCTCCGAGTGTGTGTGTGTGGCGAGGCTGAGACAGAAATATGGCAAATAAATACACAGTGACAGTGGTTGTTATTACAGCCATTAAAAAGGAGTAGTCTACAGAAATCCTTTGCTCATATGTCATTGAAAATAGCATAGTTGGGTATGAAGAATTCAAAATTTGTACTTTTTCAGGCTCTTCATTAACTTCCATTGTTATTTTGTAACATATATCATCAGACAGAGAAAAAGCTCATTTTAAAAAAAGGAAAATAAAGTGTTTTTGTGACATTTTTTACCATCAAGACAATGTTAAACCATGCAGAAAACAAACCCTCCCGTTACAGTGCAGAAGAGTGGATTTCTGAGCTCTTTATTCCCACTCAGAGTATTTACTCGTGAATATCATTTAAGCAGGAAAAAAAAAAAGTTATTTTAAGGCATTATGAAACCATCCACTCGTGTCCAATTTTTACATTGTATGGTTATCACTCAAGCCTCTGTATTACAAGCAGACAGTGAGAGAGAGAGAATTGACCTCTTGATAACGTGGGTGGGCACCACCACATGGAGAGCTGGTTGACAGGTCCAAAAGGCTTCAAGCTTACTCCAAAAAAAGTGGATTGGATTTTTTTAAAAAAAAAAGCAACAACATGTTATTATGTAAGTGCACACTATAAGCCAAAAAGAAAGTTTTCACAATATGCTGTTCAATGCCATGCTAACCCTACACATAGCAGTCTATTTCAGAGAGAAAGATGGAGAAGAAAATAATGCAAAAAAACCCCAGTGTTTGCCTCTAGCTGACAACATTAGCATACACGCAGACTTTTATTTATCTGTATATAACAATAACAGTGAAATCTCACGCAGCAGTGCAGATCGCATCATCACTCTTATCCAACCATTCGTCTGGATTTACAGTCAACACAACCCAATGAGTGATTTGCTCCCATGTGTCGGCAAACAATTTTTATTTGAGAACAACAAAGGTGAAATCAGGACAGACAGACAGACAGACAGACAGACAGACAGACAGGGACTGTCTTTTCTGTACTCTGCTGTCACCAGGACAGTTGCATATAAACGCAGTATAAATTTAAATAATAAAAAATTATATAAAAATATTTATTTTTGCAAAAGAATATATTAAGGAAAAAGTCAAATGGCCCACTTATGATGAGATTAGTTCTAACAGCTTTCCTGCTGTCTGATCAGTTAAGTTGTAATGAGCAGCGTATTGTGTAAAATTTTGATAGATAAAAGCTAATAAAGAGTGCAAATAAAGAGTGCAAATCAAGCATGAGAGCAATCTCTTTTTTCTCCAATTCTCTATTTCCAGAGTGAGGTGGAAGAAGTGTCTGTCTCACATTAAGTCAACTTAAAATGAGCTCCAGTAGCTCCAGTAGCTCCAGTAGCTCCAGCATGACGTTGGCATCGACTATTGTGGAGGTGGAAGGTTTCGACATCAGACTCTTGGATGTGTGGATGTGGACTGGAAGGTCACACTATTGTAGCAGATACAATGTACTACATTTAAGTCTGGTTTGAAAAAAAGGCCCTTTTTACTGTACGGAGGAGGTGTTTATTGATTCAGTTACATTTTTGGTAATATGCGTGTGTGTTAGTCTCAGGATTATATTGTTTTTATTGTGGTAACAAACATATAAACAGAGAACTAAGTAGCCAAAGTAGATTCAGACAATGGAAATTGTAAACTTTTGCCTTAAAAAAACGTAATGCTTAGACTGGGTAAAAGGGGTTTTGCTCTTGATAAAAGTCAATCATTTATTCATTTAGTCATTTGTTGATTCTGTTAATTTTGTTTGTCTTGCTTTCATCTGCTTGATCTCAATCATTTCCCCTCTTTAATCTCTGTCAAGTACTCTGTATGAGTAAAGGGAAATTTTTCTTTTTATTGTGGGAAAATATCCAAAATAGACCATAAAAACCTAAACAAAGTTTCATACTATACACTGCTTACATGAACACAAAGCTTTCAGCAAATGTTTGAACAGTTTGGTTTAGTTAATATGAGAGATTTATGGATTTCTTTATTTCCTTGTCACGGTTTGAAGTTCAAAACTGTACTGAAAGATCACATGTTTATTTCCCAGCTGTGGTGACCAAATCAGGTGTATTTAATGACACAATGTGAGAAACTGTCAGCTGCAGTTTTGGTGACAAAATAGATATGTTAAGAATAAATCTCACCAGGTACAACATAAAAGTGAAAACAAATTTTCAACATATTAGATCTGAATAAACACACAACGGCAACATTCATTCCTTGTAGTTGTGTCAAAGTATGTCAAAAAGCTTCAAGAACCAACATTTCAAATTTATTAATTTTGCTGTATTACTTTCTGATGTGACCAGTCCTTAAATGTTAACTCACAACTGCCCAAATAGGTGGATGTACTCAGCAAAGTTGGTGATTATTAACAGATGTGGACTCCAGTCGAAGGGTTGAGTTTGCTCACAGAAAGTGTTTGCTTGCATCAGGAAAATAATGCGATATACTCAACATGTCTGGGTGGAGACAGGAGTCTTTTAAACATTAAACGGATAAACAAGTCTTATTGCCACCAAACACAATTTAATGGTTTAATCAGCTCTGTTACTTGTGAAGTAAAGTTCTTTTTAACCTAATTACAGACCATGAATTTACTACATATTCAATTATTCATGCTGCCTGATACTGTGTATACAATCTGATCAAAGCACCCGGAAAAACCTTATGAAGCAGAGTAGCTGAGGTTTTTATGTGTGTATGTTAAAAACTTGCTGAGTAAATATTAATTTTTTTCTTCTTATATCTATGAAATATCCATGAATATTTGCTGTTACAGTCAAGATTTCAGATTCATTTTTTGGAGGTTTTAACAATAAAAACCTTATTCTAGTTCAAAGATTGTTTTTGCCATTAGTTTGATTTCTTTTTCTTCGTCTTTGTTCAACCTTCGACTTGACATGGACCCTGTGCATCCACTCCAAGCACACACAACCACATATACACACACACCTGCCTGGTCCAGCATTCGGGTCAAGGAGCATCTGCAGTCTCCTTTGCCATCTCCGGTGACACAAAATAAAATCAAACACTGGGTCATGTGTTACAGAGGAACAGTTACACACTGCTGCCTCCAGACGACCAAGTCCTCGAGGACAGGCAGACAGATGCACCAACAGACTGACAGACAGAGTGGTGCCAAGGAAAAACTCCACCCTCCTTGGCACAACGTAAGGAGGACAGGATTGTCAAGTCACACTCCATGTCTACAGCGGGATAACTGTCATATACAGCTTAGTGATACAAACAACTTGGAGATCTGCACATGGAGCCAGGACAAATCCGACTATCTGGAACCACAAATATGCACGATGTGATTCATATTGCGTACTGCATCTGGACGACAGGCAGAAAGTGGCTGCTGCTGTGGTTAAGAAAACAGCTCCTGGTCTATTCTCCGACCTCCGACCTCGACTGCACCATGGTCGGAGGCTCAGGATGTGTCATCTGTCTGTGTCACTGCCAGCACACAGGCTGTTGCATATTTATGGTGTTTGTTGCTTAAATCATTTCTCATCCCATGTTTCTGCCAGCACTTTAGACTTAACATTTGGACCTGAATCAGACTAAAGTAAGACTTACATTGAATGAAACACCTTCTGCATTTAATTCCTCAGGCCTCAAAAAAAAGAGAAAATCAATGAACTGAATTAAATAAGGACGTGCAGAACAAATTATTTAAGCACTGGTTCCTGCTTTTAGATCTGTTTGAAGTCTGTCCAAAATACTGAAGATGAATTTGGATGAATTTTATTTTCTGTTTTGTAGTAAAAATTATGAAAATACTGTGTTATTATGTTGGACAATAGATCAGACAGCCGCCTATGCACCAGACCGTGCATCCACAGCCTACAACACCATGATTCTATCCATCCTTAGCCAAAGTTGGTTTTGCTTTAAGGTTTATTTTGCCTAAATGGTCAAACCGCTGCAATAAACACAATGCAAGCGCATGTGATGAGTTTGCAGTGGTAACAACTAGTGCGCACTTATTATGTAATTGTAAATAATTCATTGTCTGCTCTGATGATGTGACCCACTGTGTAACATCTGCCTCCTTCTGGTTCGCTACAGGCCATTTGAAAAAGTAGGCACATATTTATTGAGGCTTACTGGTGACCTGTGAAAGAGCTGCAGGTATTAGATAATCTTTTTTGGCAACTGTATTTAAACAAATGTCTCAGGTGCAAATGAGGTAAATCTGTGTTTTGGGTTATCACTGTAATAATATCAAGTTATATTTTGCTCTAATTTAAATAACAAGCTTTTTCAACTTTATTTATTTAGTTTATTTAAACAATTTAAAGGGATTATTTCAAGAAAATTAGTAAATCCTCAAGTTCTGAGTCATGTCATTGTAATGACCTTTTTACTTGCAGATTTCTTTAAAAGGCCCTAAATGGTTTGTGGTTCTTGGACTTGGACTCAACACAAGTCCTGTTTATTTCACAGAAACAAAGTTGCTTTCATAAAAACTTGTTCATAAATCTGCTGCCTGAATCCTAATTTACATCTCAGCAGTCTGTTTACACTGAAATCATGATGTTGTGTCATTTTTAATTAGTTCACACAAAAAAACAACAAGAGTTTACATAAAATGTTCCTTTTGCCTGCCTGCAAGGAAGCAATGACGCCGTGGTAGCCTTTAAATCAGCTGAGTTGGCTGACCTTTTGGGCTGTGCAACGGATACATGCAACCACTTAGCATAAAGTGTTGGGAATTAGTCTGTTTCCTTGTTTTTTTATTCTGTTGTTTTTCTTTTCAGTCGGTTGCTATTTTTGACAGTTGTCCTCATCAGTTATAGAAGAAAAAAATGTGCATTACACAATGTTTTCTCTCAGCCCAAAGCATCTGGAGGGAGGGATGGAAGTAAAACCTGACATCACATAGAAGCAGTGCCTACATGAGAGCCAGGAAAAGGGGCTTTATATAGCAAAAAAGCAGAACTAGTGGGGGAAAAAAACTACTCACACTGGAGGAAAGCAGCTTATCATCTCTCTCTCTCTCTCTCTCTCTCTCTTTCACTCTTCTTATTTCCTACTCATTCTCCCAGTTCCCATGGTAGTGTTTGCCTGAGCACCTGACTCACGGCAGCTCTCTGGGCTGTGGGGGAGTTTTCAGCAAACCAAGCCAGATGCCCTCTCTCTAGGTAGCTGGCTACATACTGTACCTCTTCTCCCTCTTCCTACACAAAACCATCCGCTGGGCTCCTGAGACGGACACAACGTAGAGCCACAATGTGTCTTCAATTTTATTATTTAACAATGCTGAGAAAAAAGGAGGCCTCAAATGTCTTAACTATAGATCACAGTGTGCCTGACATCATCAGTTGACTGACTCAAGGTAGGAATTAAACACCAACAATGGCTCTACTGCCTTTTTTTGCTTGAGGCATCAAAAATAAAGTTTTCTAGCTCCTTAAATCCCCTCGTGCAACCCTCACCTGATCTCTTTCTCGCTTGTAATACACTTTAATTTTCTAACCTGTTATAAAATGCAGTTCAAACATGTATTAATTAGACATGCCATAACCATGTTGATGTACTGGGTGTGCAACATCATCATGTGATCTCAGCAGAAAACAACTGCTTCAAAGTAAGATGTTACACTGGCAGGCAGAGAGCACCGTGCAGAGAGCAGATGGTGTAATAGGATACGGTGTAATAATGATCACACGGTTAGAGCTTCCGCTTGCATGAGGCTGCACACACACACACACAGCAATCATCACGGACCATATATTTTTCTATGAAATTGCTGCATTTTAAAACTACAGCCAATGCATTCAGGGTCATGATGTAGTTGGGCTCTGTGTGCAAGTTCAAAGCTATGCATTTAAAATGAATAGTATTCTTTAGTGCTGCCATGGGCTCATTTGGTTACCATAACATGCATAAAAGGGCTTGTGGGGCTCGGTTGGTGTGACACAGTGTGATCAGTGCCAGGGTTAGAAGTTTAATTAACATGGGAGCTACCCTGGCTAAAAATATACAGTATATAATCACTGTACTGTAAAAAACACTGGTTTAATTGACAGTACTGTGCATACCGCGGCTGTTCTGCAGCACACTGATGTGCTGTCTGGACTTGGGAGTTCAAAGGTGTGCTTACAAAACAATAGATCCTCTTGAAAGTCTGACCTGATTTTCAGTTGTCACATAAACAGCCAGCAGATTCACACAAATACTGTTCAATTATGTAACTCCCTGTTGTGTAAGTGAACAAGGCCCATCAAGTGTGAAGTGATGGGATTCTTTCTTCAACACTTCTCTTGGGTTGTTGGAAGACAAATGTTTATTAAGGGTCCACCTACTTTTAATATATGAAATAAGGGACAGTGCAGGTGAGATGCTTTAGATGTTTTTACATCTAGATGGAGACATTTTGAGAAAAGATGAATTTGTAATTGTGTGCTTTTTAATAAACATTTGAATGCCTGAGAATGAGGGCAAAAAGGGATTGTTTTACAGTATGACACAGAACCTCCTCCACACATAATGAATGGCTCTCAGCACTGAAATGATTAGCTTCAAATGGGCTGAAAAGGGATGTTATGTTTCCTCTCATATTGGATTTCAGTGGCAAGAAAATCAGTTAGCGTCAACAATTGCCAGTTCTAGTGACCTGAATATGAGGATAGGCGTATGATTGTGGTATCTACTCAGCTGCAGGCAGAGTTGTTAACCATATCAGCAGTGTGCAGACAAAACAGAACACACAGCTGAATTACTGCATGGTAATAAAAGTCTTTCAAAATTGTTAGAGTGCGATAGGACCTACTTAGTACAACCTATAAAGTAAAGAACACAGGTAGTTTTCTCACAGTCTGACCTTGAGGAGTCTGCATTGTTTAAAACACTGCACTAAAATGTGCATCATTCGAGATTTCACCTTTAATTAAGGTAAAGACCACATACGATCAGTGTTATTTCATTGACGAAGACTATGCTGAAAAATCTTCGTCAGTGAACCTTCTTCACGGACGAAAACTAAATAAAAGCTAAATAAAAAGTCAGATATTATGATGAAGACTGTGACGAAATATAACTGACACTTTAGTCAACGAATAAAAATGAGACAAAAATGTTAGGAGGGACAAATGGAGAAGAGATCCAATCAAAACTACCCTTTTTGTGGGACAAGTTAAGAAGAAATCAAATCAGAGCGAATCTTTTGATGGTAGGTTGATCTACAGCAGCAGAGTCATTTTCAAAAACCGCTGCAAGTGCAGGCGCAACAGTTAAACACAGCAGCAGTTACACACTCACAGGAGGAGGACAAAGATGAGTTTGCAGAACTTCGCACTGTTTCAAAGACATTTTCATGACAGTTAGGATGTTTACCTACATTATATTTAGTTGTGTTTAGTTGCACAGTCTTAGTTACATGACTTTGGTTGATTTCAGTTGACTTCGCTCATTAGCAACATGCTAACGTTTCGCAGCGCAGTGCACTGAACATTAACAGTAGTGAATTTTCTGTGTTTAGATACCTTGTGTAATGGTATTACAACCAATAGTTATATTATTTTTGATAATTGCACTTAATTTTTCTTAATGTTTTTGATTTTGCACAGACAGTAGAAGACAATAAGTTAAGAGTTAGGTGGTTATCTGTTTCAATTATATTGTACTTCATCTTGAAAGAATGTCATATGCATTTCATATCATTCCAAGAGAATGCATATCTTTTTCAGGGAGCATGTATATTTTTCAGGGAGGGCAGGCCCTTATGCTTATTATGTGAGATTATCTTTTGTGAAAAAACCACGGTCATTTTTTTGACATTAAGAATAAAATAAAATACATGTTTTGTATTACAACCATTAAATCTGTGTCTGTCTTGCATATTCAAACCATACCATTCCATAACAGACTGATGGGTACTTCCAATGACCGGAAATTCTGTAGAAAAATGTAGTCGACTAAAATCTGCTAATATTTGGTCTAAAATATAGACTAAAACTAGACTAAGACTAAAAGACTTAAGACTAGACTAAGACTAAAACTCTTGTGATATTTAGTCGACTAAAACTAGACTAAGACTAAAAGATTTCAGATGACTAAAATATAACTGAAACTAAATGGTGTGTTATTCAAAAGACTAAGACTAAATCAGAATTTGCTGTCAAAATTAACATTGGTCTGCTGTTTGGTGCTGCTCAGGTAGCATACAGTTGATTTATCATACCTTTTATTTGCTGAAAACACCTTTCTGCTGCTGGAAAAAAAGGTTAAGAGTGGTGAGATTGACACATTGAGGCTATTTTTACTCTAAATGTAATGAGATCAAAGAGAGAAACCACATTTCTCTTCCTGTACACATTAACTTGGATTGCAGAAAGGGTCCAAATGTGAAAAAGAATGTAAAGATACTTAAATGCCACTTAATACAGTGCAGCTGCTCAGCACTTGACCCCTTTGTTACAAGGTATGAATCAGTAAATCCTTCTAATAACCTGCAAATTTAAATACCTGCAAAGCTATTGAAACTTTAAGGATGTGTTTAATATAGTTCAAGATATTTGGTAAAAATAGAGGATTTGAACAGATATATCTATGATATGTCAGTTTTGTAAACTGATATTTTTCTTTTTTAAATGGACTTAAGAAAAGCCACACAAGCTGAGTTTCAAGAAGCTAGAATTTAAATCTAGACTATAAATATCATTTTGTTGTGTCTGAGTAAACAAAGGCATCTGTTGTATCCCAGATGATAGTCGCTGAGTGAAAGAGTGCACTGATCGAGACCTTTAGATACGAGGGGTTGCTAAGGAACATGGGTTCACACATAGCCTGTCTCTCTCTGCAGCAGCTGCGTCTCTTCAGAGCCTGGTAATGCATTCAGCTCAATCTGCCCAGGACCATGTGCTCCAAATTCAACAACTGCTCTCCTGCGGCTCTGCTTGAGACAAAAGGCCTCAACGATGCTATTAGATTGGGGCCAGATTGAACGGTAGACACGCTTGCAGGGAGAAAAAGTAAAAGGGTCGTTACTGGATAAACACAGGCGAGAGGGAAAAGAGGGAGACAAAGAAAGGGAAAGTGTGCTGTTTTTTAAGACTAGCTGAATGGTCTTATCAGGACTCCTCAGGACATCTGCTGCAGTCGTCGTGTCAGCTTTCAACTGTTTGCTTGTCAAAGAGTCTCAAACATGAAAGTGGGGTATAGGAGTCTAATGTTACATAAACTAAAGACAAACTATAATTTTATATTCACAGTTAAAATTATAGACATTTAATTTGTAAGCAAGCATTTTCCATAAGGTGAAATCAAACTTCTGTACTTTCTAGTAGCATAACACTATTGTAAGCTTTCAGGCTTCATGTTGCTGATTGCTCACTGATTTCTTATTTCCACTGATGGTTGGCCAAAACATTTGGTGCTAAAATAGTTCCAGCATCGCTTACTAGAGTTTAATGGGGTAGGACATCAACTTACTGATAAATCAGTGTAAATATGAGGTTTTACTGATGTTTATATTGAAGTATCAATACCTGAAATTTGAAGGGATGGGATTTCTTTTTAAGTAAATCATAGATGGTAGAAATCAGTCAGAGAAGTGACCTATTTCTCCACTGACAGTAGCAGCAACACTGCTGGGAGACATATGATGCTTTGAATCAGGAATGGGACTCCATCTTTCAGCCTGCAATCACTATTGAAATTGCCAGCATTAATGCTTTTTGGTCCTTTCAGTAGGAAGTAAAATATCAAGGTGAGATTTTTGAAGAAAAAATGGATCACTAACTGTCAAACAACAGACAAGTTGAAAGAAAGTGGGTATGGCAATAAGATAAATTAAACCACTTGACCACAAAAACCTGGAATGTTCAAACACAAATACTGAAACTTCTGGAAAACATTAACATCCCACAGGGATGATACCAACCATATTGAAGGAGTATCAGATGATGGAATTTAAAGAATTCTCTGTCGAAACCATTCAGCTCAGTTCAGACTCAGAATACTAATAAGACTATTTCAATCTGACATTTACAGCTCTGGAAATTCTGTGAAAATGCTCCGTACATTTTGTTTGTGGTAGCGCCTGTGGTGCTGTGGAACCTTCACACCCAGACTCTATTTAGACACATTTACTGCCCATGCATCTAACTATGAAGTTAGTCAAGCCTTTCTTTTCTTATTTTCTCTTGGAAAATATCATAAAACTGCAGGGTTTTGGCATGAAGCATGTTTTATATGAAATATTTTGGATGTTTATGAAATGTGATGTTTTTTTCTGGTTGGTTGGCATTTTTTGGTTGACTGTTTTCTTCTACAAGAATAATGTCACAATTGTCCCAATTTCAATCATGCTTTCAATATGAAAGTGGAGTGTAGTAGGTTTAAGCTGCATTATGCTTCTAAAGACTTGGTTACAGATGTCCAACCACATGGCTCATGGTTGACATGGACCGTCTTATCTGGGAACAGTTCAGCACGTGAATAACTGAAGAACATGATTTCTTTCTTGGACATGTGTTGTAGTCTTGACCTATGTGGAAAATTGCTTTTTAAACCTGCAGGGCCTATTTTGATTATGGCTGATTAGCTTGTTACTCCGTTGCTCACAAAAAAAAAAAAAAAAATCAGCACAGAACTCAGAAATCTTTGATTATACCGTAATATCTGATTTTGTGTTTAGTGTTGCAAAACATTTAATCAGATTTTAAACAAAAACATCAGACACTTATTATGTTGGCTAAACCTAACATCCTGCTCCTAATTAGACCCTTTTTTCTTTAGCATCTCTTAATTTGCTCTGCTCTCTTTGCCCTCAGATTCCCTTGGCGGCCCATTCCCATCCACGTCCCATCGATGTCACCACAAACCCAAGAGATGCCTACCTATCCAGTGTGGCACCATTGGTGGGCCCCATCCTATCAGCCCGCTGCTGTTTCATCCAAACGCCAAGGGATCCCAAATCGTCATGGACGTTGCTCAGAAGACTGTCAAGAGGCAGGCCAGTTTCTGCAATGCCATCACCTTCTGCAACAGACCTATAGCGCTGTATGAACAAGTCCGCCTCAAGGTAATTTATGTCAGAGTTGAATACTTGAGATCCTAAAATTCTGGGGGATTTTAAACTGTCAAATTAATGTACTGTTTGAACATACCTTCACATTTAGGCAAAGTACTTCATTGAAGACTCGGCTATAACTAAATAAAAATCATGTCAAATCTGACATCAATCAAAAGCTGACAGTTTTTGGTGATAAAGAGCTCCATGTCAAATGATAGTCTACTTTATTTCTAACCAATTTCTAGAAAATTATCATTTAAAAAAAAAAAAACAAAAAACAATAAAACCAACTGTACTTCTCTTTTACCCAGATTACTAAAAAGCAGTGCTGCTGGAGTGGGGCTTTACGTCTGGGCTTCACCTCCAAAGACCCCTCCAGGATAAACCCAGACAACCTGCCCAAGTATGCCTGCCCCGACCTCGTGTCCCAGAGTGGCTTCTGGGCCAAAGCTCTGCCTGAGGAGTTCGCCAGTGAGGGCAACATTATTGCCTTTTGGGTTGACAAGAAGGGCAGAGTCTTCTACCGCATTAATGAGTCCAGTCCCATGCTGTTCTTCAGTGGTGTCCGCACAGCTGAGCCCCTCTGGGCTCTCATTGATGTTTATGGTCTGACCCGTGGAGTGCAGCTGCTAGGTAAGATGGTTGAAGAGGCATAAGATGCACAACTGAATTACCAAGTAGGCAAAGCAGGCAACTACCCTGAGACCCAGGCCCTCGGGCCTTAATTCATTTAAGTTATTAAATTAAACTGAAGTGGAAAGGGATTTAAATGAATAACATATACCATGTTATAGCAAAGATCATGACATGTTTATGGGCAAGACTATTTCTTGGCCATGTGCTGTTGGGGTATCAGCAAGTTATTGTGTCCAGTCAAAATATTACACAGAACATAGAATTATATAAGCAACAAATAAAGCAAGTTTTTAAAGGAATTAAGAGGTGATGGCAGACAGATTTTCTTACCCCTGGGAAGAAATAGAGTGGCTGTTTCTTCTCTTGTGCTGTACTTGTGCTCAGCTATGTTAACTGGCTGCTGGTTTAGTCTGCATGAGTTAGGAACCAGTCTTTTCATTTAACCCTCTACAAAAAAGTGAACAAACAAATTTCCAAAAATTTTGGTAATGTTCCTTTACCTCATTAATTTATAGCAGATCATAAGGAAAAATTCTGATGTACTTCAAGCTGGCTTTTGTCAGTCTTGGCTCTATGTGTCATGCTACACTTGCAGACTAAAATTAGCATGAATATGAATGTGCCATGCTAAGCTCATGCTTTGAATGTGTCATGATAAGAAAGTTTAGCAAAAAAAATAAAAGAAGCTCATACATATAGTGGACATACATTGTACACAATATAAAAAAACTAGGCAAAGCTCCACAAACCGCTGTTAGCTTTCCAAATTATCATGATGATTGCTCCAAGGCTACTTTCTGTGTAAACCTTCGGCCATTCTTAGAGGTAAGCTATTTAAATACTCCATTTTTATTTGGAAAGTTTTGAATTCTCTGGGATCAGGAACCCACTGTTCACTGTCGCTCAAGGCCAGCTAATGTGTTAACCTGATATTGATATGTTTTTGTGAATAATATGTTAATGCTTACGATGTCAATTGGACATTTTTCAAGTCTTATCTTTAATTGTCAGTTTTTACACAATTATTATCATTGTTGTCCCTACTTTTTTCTCTAGTTGTTTTTTGAAAGCCATGAGATGTTAAGATGTTTTCATATTACATCAGATTTTGTTACTTGTAGGTTCCACATTTCTACAAATGATAAAGCTTGTTTTCTAGTGACTTAATGTTTATCGTAAACAGGTCCTTCACAGAGGTTACCATTCCTGTCTTTGTGCACAGTTAAGCCCTCAATGAAGCAATGGAATAACAATGACCAAAGGCTATCTATATCTGACCAACATTTAGCCCTCATGTTTACACACAAGCAGCAGGAAAAACAAGCCATGTGGCTTTGCAGTATCAAGGTATACTATGTAGCTTAACATACATGCCACAAAGTCATAGCATAGGATAGTATGGCCAAGGCTTTGATGTGTGAGAATGTATACACACACATTTCTTTTCCCTAGAGAGTCGCTGCTGTCATCCCTTCTGCTGCTGTAAAAATAGACCAGGGGTCACATGTCCCGGGGAGATAGCACTTTTGATTGTAATTGTGCTCTGTGTTGATTGACACTAGGCTAGTGGGGGTGGATGTTTAGGGTCTTGAGTATGAGGGACATCATATTCTTTGTTTCCCTTCTGTGTTTGCCTTTTCTTTCACAAGTACTGGAACTTATGGTTCATATCTCAAAGTTCTGTTGCCTCATTCAACATAGGCTGTCCTAATAAATCAATGTATGCAGAGGGCAAAGACAACCTTATCAGATAAAGAGACGTGCAGAAAAGGGTTTGAATATCCCATAAGAGGCCCCACTCACTAAGCTTATCACCCCAAGGTTTGCTCTGATACTGATTACTCTGTAATGCATCTTTCTGAGAGATGTTTGACTGCTTGGAAACACTGCTCCAAGCACCAGTTCTATAAAAACCAAGCCTATCCTCAGTCCTACTTAAGTCATTTCTACTGTCTTTTTACAATCAGGCCATATGTAGGGCTGACTACAGAGCGGTGCCCCTGTTCCTCAGGCAGCCATCTGACATCTGCCCCCACAAACAGGGGCCTGCTCAGAGGGGTGGAACACTACTCAAGGTTGAGATAGAACTACATCATCTAGACTAGACATGCCTCTTTGTAATGCTAAATGGCCAATTGTGACAGCTCTGTGCATAATGTTTCTGTGCACATTGCTCTGTGAACCTTTCCCTATCCTCAGATTAGCCCTTGGGCTTTCACATCTGAGGCCTCTTCCTTGCTTTCACTTCTTATTTTATCTGGCATTTGAGGAGCTGCTGTTTGTTATGTTTTTTTCAGCCTCTGATTCTCAATTAAACCTAGCTTTGAAGGAAGCAAATATATCAAGATAAGTAAAATTGAAATATTTTCTTCATTGCTTTTTTATTTCTGCTTAGTCTTCCAGCAGTCAACCTAAATGGCCATCTTAGTTGTAGAACAACCCCTGCCGCTGAGAAAGGTTATGTTATAATGAAAGACACTGAAACTTTCAGTCCTTTTTTACTTTGAATTTAGATCCTTTATCACATTTTCACTTAAAATAATTTCCAATTTTCTCCAGTCTATGCCTCTATTCCTTGCAGCTGTGATGACCAAATTTCCCCTTCCGGGATCAAAAACATTTATATTCTCTATTTCGCCCTTTTTGTTTTTTTTCAAGCAGCAAGTGAGATTATTCATAGGGCTCCTTGGAAATACTATAATCCTTGCTACATAAAGATTGAATTAAAATTCTATGGTGGATTAAGTTTCTAACTCAAAGACATTTAGTGCAGCTTGTGTATGGAGCCCTTTTATAATGTCAATTAGCAAGGGGCCTCTGGTTGTGTGCCTTGTGTCTGTTTTCAGCGGGGAAAGTGTTACACAAAAAACACAAACACACTTTCAAAAGAAGGTTATATTGCCTATTTAAATCAGTCATTCTACTTGTCTTCATATTACTTTTTATGTTTTCCTTCCAGCTGTTGTGTTAAGTTGCTCATTTCATGTCACCCATTTTTTATGGCTTGTGTATTTGCTGTAATCACAGTTGGTTTATATTCAGGAGTTTTTTCATGAACACTTAGCTGAGTGCTCTGCTGTATGATGACTAATGGTTAGACAAATGGAAGGCAGGTCTTATTCTGCCGCTCCGTTTTTCCACCTCCTGCTCTTACAACCCACAGAAAAATTAATTTCATCCTGTTTTGTCCTTTACCAAAGACAAAATTAATATGGAGCTAACATTACATTAAAAAATTTAGTTTCTAAAAGAGAGATTTAAGAATAACTTGACTGGAGCAGATGGCATGATTTGGTTGTTTTAACCTTTGAATGTACGAACACCTTTAAACACCCTCAGCTGTAAATAGCTATCACCAACATTTAAGTTTATAAATTACATTTTTTGGGCAAACAATCACTTACTTATAAATCCACCATATTAGGAGTAACATTATCCTGATGATTGGAGTCCAATAGACATTTTCCCTTAAGATCTGTTTTGGTCCCCACCGAACCTGAGACAAGTCTCTGGCTCTTCCAACAATAAATGCTCTGCTGTGTTTGCTAACTTCTTGCTAACTTTGACTGACTTGAAACATCCTAAAGAAGTATTTTATCTTCCTATTGGGGTTGTTACTACAAGCCATAAAAACAAAATGCCGACCTTCTCACCATTGTTACGACAAACCTGTAGGCAAACAGTGGTTTATTTACACATCCAGCAGATAAAGAGTAACTTTAGCATTTATTTAGACTTATATTTGTGTCCACTTGATAAATGTTTGTCTATACCTACTCTCCTTTGGTTTCCCTCAACTTTTATCTGACTCTTGAGCCCCTCACATGCTTTATTGTGTTGCCTGTCTGCTGCTTGGTAGTTAGAGTACAGTGGTTTATTTAGTTTTTTTCAATGAGAACAGCTGCCTGCTATTGCTAAAAGTGAGGTTGATGTGAGGGCAGCTGGGTGTACCAAAACAATACATTTGTGAGTGTAAAAGTCAAAAAAAGAAGAGAGAGAGGTAAAAATGCTCAAGAAACTGTAAAGTTAGATGGTAATTGTCTGTGCATGTCTTTAACATGATATAAAGCCATTTGACCCATAAAATACCCATCCATTAAACTGAAATAAAAAAAAATAAGGATCAGAGCAACTTTAATTAGTTGGGGTTGGTGAAACCTGGTAATTACAGTTCTCATAAATGCTCTTTTTATACAGGTTACTGTACAAGTGTTCATATAATCCATTATGGGTGAACAAATACAGATTAAACCAGCATAAAATCTCCTAAAACATGTTCAGAGCAATGTATTTCATGTATCTTTGTCTCATGAGAGGTATCATCTGTCCACTATCCAAGGCTGTTCTGAGGTCAGTGCAGAAGTAGAGGAGTGAAAGATGACCGCAGGCGACATTTGGAACACGTTTGATGTAGAAGTTTGAAATAGGAGCTGCACTCTATCATGTGATAATCTGCTCCACAGAACTGACTAGGGGGATACATCATACATGACAGGAACAATGGAGGCAGGGCTGATTTAGTGGTTTCACGAGTATGATGGCAGCAATTTAAGATTTTTCTCTCCCACCTTCCTAACAGCTAATAAAGCTGAGACAGACAAAATGATAGAACATACACAGTAAAATTGTAAACAAATGTATGAAGTTTATGTGAACACATCCATATTTTTATGCTTCTGCTCCAGAGAAAAGGTGTCATATGCAGTGTTGTCTCTGCTTGGCACCTGAGGTTGCAGGTGATTGACTGCACCTGGCCTTGAACTGAGTAAATACAATATTGCAGAGGTTTGGCAGCATAATCTTTGGGGCAGACTGCAGCTGTCCCTATAGGCTTGAAACCCTCAAGCTGGAAAAGGTTGTTTAATACACACCCATGTCCTGGTTCATAAGGTTAGCTATCACTCTCATATGTACACACAGGTACACAGCAAAACTTTATTCGACAGAAGGAAGAAGGGTGAGTAACTGAGCAATTCCAGCTGTTGTGAAGCCAGCAAGACTCAAATTGTATGAGTCAGTCACCGTGGAGCTTTAATCAAGAAGGGTCTTCTGTGGGACTTCCCTGAAGGACAACAGAATAAAGGCTGATTGCAAAGCCTTGAGGCTCCTAAAACCTCTCAACAAGGCTGACTCAGAGTGGGAGCTGGTCATTCTAGCTGTCACCACAAAGAGGCAAAGCAGTTAATTTAGTTCATACCACTGTCTTCAAGGAGAGGCTTTCTCTGTATTTCACTGGGGAAAACTGCATTTACACTCTTTGGGGGGAACACTAAAATGCTCTAAAGTCTACTCTGTTATGGGAGACTGTTTCATTTGATGACTCGAATTACATGGTAGCTTCTGAGCGAAGAATTGCATGACAGCTCTTGAGCCGGAAATGAGGTCCAATTGCAACAACTAGGAAGGACAAGGTACACTGTCACTTTAATTGATTGGCTGAACAGCTTTGGTCATTCGAAGAATTTTGGAAATGGCTAGTTTTATCAAATAATTTATAAAGTATGATGCCGGACTGTTACAAGATCCATCATGGGACTCAAATCTCTGTTTGTGTGATGTATTTTGTGATACCAAAATCTCTGTCTCTGTTTTATGTAACCACTCATTGTTTGTTTTTCAGGAAAAATCACCATTGATTGTAGAAATGTGCTTTTGTGTAAAGATGACAGATGTGGGCTAGGTGAAAGGAAAACTAATCCTGGAAACTGAAGTGCCTTAGTGAGAGCAAAACAATGTGTGAAGGCTTGATGGATGAAGGCGCAGCAGGCCTGACTCTTTGTTTACGTCTTTCACAAGATGTGTCAGAACAGCTAGCTTATCTCTGACAGCGCGTCAGCTTGGGAGGCAGGGTCGTCCTGTTTGAACCTTTCACAACATGTCAGTTTTGGTGAGGCCAAAGTGAAGGATGCCATCTCTGATAGAAATGGTATCCGTCATATGTTCTCATGTAGCTGGTTTGATTGAATATGTTGATGTCTGATGCCAACAAATGTAAGTTTCTTCCAATGTGACAATACTCAGTACAAAAGAAAAGTTACTGTTTCACACACAAAGCTTCTTGTAAGGAAATTTATTACAGCATTCCCTTTCTAAACCCTCTCAGACTTTATAATTATGCGTGACCAGCAACTCAATCAGAACAGGCTGTAGAGTATTATCGTATTAAGGCTTTAATGACATATGAAATTTTGATTTAACCAATTGGTCCACTGTTGGCTCGCATGTAAATATGATGTTAGCCTTAGCTCATTGGTGTAAAGACAGATGGAAATGGGTTGAGAATTGGATAGCGTGTGACTGACGAGAGAGAATAATGAGAAGTGGATAAGAACAACCTTTTCCAGTGCTATAATTTGATTTTCTTTTCCCTTTTCCTTGTCAGTTGAAATGTTTTCTTTAGCCCACAGCTACAAAGAGACAAATTACCGTGAACAACTTACTGAATATCTAATGGAAAGGGAAGGGAGGAAACAAATTTGAAACGCAAGTCTGATATAAAAAACCAGAAAAACAAACACTTCAAGGGTTGTATTGTTAAAAAATAAAGCATCATTTGATTTTTTTTTCAATCTACATTTAAAAGAAAGATTTAAAAAATTGAATAACTCAGGACCTCTGTTCTTTGATAACTTTGTGTTTGGCTCTCTGTGTATGCTCTGGCTCCACTCCTAGGACTCCATTAACATGAAGACATCTGGATTGACAGGAGTCTAATAGGAATATTTGTTGCATTGTCCAGCTCAGACAGACAGACAGACAGACCAGAGTTCCCATACTTTGGAAGAAACCGATTACCATCAGTGAGATGATGATATGATTACTCTGCAAACCTAACGGGCGTTAGTGTTTGACTTGGCAGGACTTGGCCTCACAGCTAATAGCAGCACTTACAAATCCCAATGTATCACACAGACCCTCTAAAAAACACACAAAGCAAAACAAACCTGGTGTAAATCTGACTTTTTCGTACTTACTTATGAAATGTAGTCAAGTTAGCATTGTAAAGACCCCAAGACATAGACCAAAGCAAATTTGGCAGTGCTGTGTTTCTTGGCTTAAGTGTGCTGCATATGATTTACAACGGTTGTTGGTCAGAGAGCTCAAAAGGCCGAGAAGAATGAACTGGATTTGTATGATTTGGCATTTAGAAACAGTTTTAAATTACTTTACCTTGGCTGGATACTCCAGTAGAGTAATTTTCTCTTCAAAGAGACAGATCAGAAGACAAAAGTAAAATAATTCCATTTAGAAGTTTTTCAGTCGTTAGAAATTCAACAGATAACTTTTAATGGGGGTAAACCTGAGGTGACTCATCAAGATTTATGTAGAGTTTCCTGTTTTTCCTCAACTGTGTGCCTTCTCTGTGCTCAAAAGAAGTTATTTTACCCATAGTTCAAAGCCCAATGTTTAGTGAACATTAAGCCGTCGAATACTGCTCGCCCTTTGAAGCAGCGCCAGGGGAATCAACACCACATTTACTGTTCCCCGCTTATACACTTTGAGAGCGAGACAGAATGACAACAGGAGTCACAGGGTTTATGAATGTTCCTTTATGACACAGTTCAAGCAGGAGATTGACTGTCAGTACACTGGATCAGAAATACAAGTCATAAATTAGGTCAGCCATGGTCGTGTGCTGTGGAGTGAAATCAAATTTACTGCAACTTGGGTCATATTCTCTTAGTGTCGACCATCATTCCTTAAGTACTTATTGCTGGAAACACCACAATAATTTAATAAAAAGAATAAAAAGAAGTGATGAGGTGAGAAACATGAGTAGGCAGGTGATTATGAAGGTTTATTATTACTTTAGCTGTCTCTTGTTACCAGCAATCCCATTTTGTAGGTCAGTTCAATTTTGACTTCTCAATGGTAAAGGATATTTCCTTTGTGATTACTTTTTGGTTTAACATTCAAGAGGTAAAACCCTAGATTAGAGCTGCAATGATTACTAGATTAATGGATTAGAACATTAATTGGCAGTTTGATATTAATAAATAATTTCAGTCATTTTTCAAGCAAGAATGCAAAATATTTCCAGGTTCCAGAAGTGAGTCTCTTTATTGACTGTCAGACAAAAAGGACAATTCAAGACAGTATTTAAAGGACAGTACACACCGGACGCGACGCGAATTTTCGCCTCGCGTTACTCGCGCGAATTTGGCCGCGTGTGTTGAATTTACTCGCGCG
>JAQMCX010000053.1:5746655-5773445 GCA_029814765.1 Acanthurus leucopareius | reverse complement strand
ACACACACACACACACACACACACACACACACACACACACACACACACACACACACACACACACACATACATATACATAGAAAAGAAACAAAAAGAAACATTAGCAGACTGGGAAGACAGGAGGAGGAAGAATGGCTTTCACATAATTACTTTGTGGTTAGAGACACAATGTACTTTCACAGAGAGAGACAAACGTTCAGGGTGTAACGAATGGGAACCTCAAATGACTGTTTAAAATATTTCACAATGTCTATAAAATCCATAGAGGAACCAGAGAGGCAGCATCATGGATGCTAAAAGTTCCTATGATGACAACTCAATTAAAGTGAGGCATTAAAAAAAGTTAAAAGAACTGAGAGCTGCTCAATAAAACCAGACTCAGACTTTGGAGGTCTGCACGAAACATACAGTAGGTCAGTGGTCACATATTTATTATTAAACCAAGTGAATCAAATAAGAAGTTCCCAAAATATTATTGGGAAAATTTGAAAATACCTGTGTGAATCAAGGACAGACCACTGCCACAACATGAAAGGTAAGGTAGCTCAAATTCATAAAACAATTTATTTATGGCTTCCAGGACACAACAAAATCACAGTAGACCAAAAAAAATTAAAAATATAACTGATCTAAAAAAAAAAAAAAGTGCAGAAAAAACAAATAAATTGATATATTGGACATAAAGAATAATACACACTAGTGAGTTGGAGGATAAAAAGGAGGCTTGTGACGAGACAGCATGGTCAGTATTTACCTTTACATTTACATTTACCAAAGAGGAGTCCTGTCAGTAGCAGCACTGTTTTCCGAGAGTCTCTTGTCCTTCATCACACACTGTAATTAGTCTTGATGATAACAGCAATCATCGTTCAAGTTTCCATCTCTTGTCTCCATCAAATCCAGCTGAATTAAAGTCCCTGTGGAGTCACACTAAAGCATCAGCTTGTCTGTTTCAGAGCTGTGTGCTTCACTCAGTCCATTGCTCGAGCTGTCTGTGTTGCAAGTTGTTGCAAGTGTCTTCTCTTTTTTAGCAAGGAATTCAAGATCTGTGGAAGAAAACAATATAGGATTATTATTATTAAGGATGGTTTGCTCTCCAGTAACTGCAGAATCATTCATGAGAGGCCATCTATTAGTTAAAAACAGACTTTAACAGATAGCAGTTTAGCCTTGAAACTACAATCAGGCTTAATTTCTGTTCATTTTACCAGATTCAAGAGCATATTTGTTTCCTTTACTTACACTTGAGCACTGTCTCATTGAGGATTTTATAACCTCGGATGCCAGGATTTCGATTCAAGTCGATAAAAATGAGAAACTTCAGTTCCTTGGGATACTGAGACAGGGACAGGTTGTGAGCCAGAGGAATAATCCGATTGGACATTGGCCCCTCTGCCAGAGCTTGGTGCATCATGTACTTGCACCAATCATCCTCCAGGAAGTTTGGAGTGACAAGCAGTGCCCATGTGTGGCTGTTCTGCACAGCCTGACATAACTCTGTGGAAACAGCACCTCCTGGACAGTCATCCCTCTGCTGCAGAAAGCACCTAAGACTACAGGGTGAAGCTTCCAGGAAAGAGACCAGGCGTCCGGCCTCTTCACTGTCACTGTCTGTAGAGCTGTGGCACACAAACACGTCATATTTTCTGCTCCAACGCAGCGCTGAGCTCAAGGCAGGTTGCGAACGCAGTGACTGAGAAGGGGTTGTCACCGATGATGATGCAGATGAAGGTGAAGCTGTTACACTGTTGACAGAAGACACTTGGGTTTTGGTCACTTTCGCCTCTATATCACGTTGTGCTGGTAACGATACTCTTGATTTGAAGAATTTTTGAAACCAACCTGAAACAAGAAACACAACTGTGCTGTATTTATGTATTTCTAATTGTTCCTTGGTCAACTATAAGTAATTAAGCAATGGAGGCATAAAAAAGAGATAAATCAACTTGGCATATTAGAAAAGTTACAGATAAAACAAAAAAAATAGCAGTCCAACAGATTAGAATTAGATCTGTAATGGAAGCTTGACTTACCATACATGTTGCTAACGTCATCATGTTTGATCAGCGCCTCACCACAATTCCTTCACATAAACAAAGAACTTTCTTTTTTCCATACATTAATTTCTCAGGGACTGCAGAAGAGCAAATAACTGCTGGAACGATGTGACATGATCCACAACAGCAGAAACTAAAATGTAGCAAAGAATATGTCAGAATTTTGTCGACTGCCTCTGACATCATCAGGCAAAAGAGGAAGTTGGTAACTGTGGGAAGGGGGGCCTCAACATGTACAGTCAAACTCTGCATGCAAAACGTCTTCAGTTTCACTCTTGACTGAACGCCTACTTAACTCTTTGTCAAAAGCATGTGCATGCACACGTACATGAAATTCGATAGAGCTGAATCCTGCCAAACAAAAGGTGAAGATTATCTTGATAAAACATAGGACTATTTCATTACCTGGGTGGATCTGTTATTGAAAAGCAGTAACAGGAAGGACAAGACAACCTATTGTAAACCGTAAAAACTGATGTGTCATAAACCAACTAATAAAGCTATCACAACGTGTATTTTTTTAATGCAAACTGAATGTGTTAGCTTCCTCATATTTTATGCATTTTGTTGGTCATATGGCTCTTTTTGACATATTAACCAACTTATTCATTTTTATTCTGTATATATTGTTACATCATTTCACACAAACATAATTTAAGACATTTTTCAATCAAAATTTATCAAAGATGCATCATAAAATACATTGCTTAAGCTAAGATACACTTAATTGCCCTCAATGAGATGACAGATATTATTTTATTATAATATAGTATATGTTTAATATGTAATATAATATATATTTTAAATAAAAATAAGAGGGCAACCTTGCACAATGTTACAGTTGTAGCTATAAATCTTGAAAACCGTTCTGCATGGTGATCTGTGCATTTACAATTACCACTTGCAGGGTAATGTTCAATGTAGCGTAACCACCTAATGTTGAATTTAAACCACCTCTAGCCTATTTTTACATCAGGGGAAGTCAGAATATTACAGTTTTATAGAGCGGTTTTCTTTTGGGGCTATTTAAATTAGAGGAAGTTAATACATGTAATTTTTAGAATGGCTTTCCTGTTAGTTATACACTAACTGGTGGGGCCAAGTTAAATCACGCTTTAATTTTTCTTAGGAGATTGAGTAAAATATAAGAAATGGCAAACACAATGGTCCTGTATGCAAATATATTTAACAAATGAAACAAAGAACAACAAAGAAATCTTCAAATAATAGAGCAGCAGTTTTATTATCAGAAATGGTCAAATCTTGTACTGAAATGACAGTACCAATAACACGCACTCTCAAAAAAAGGCCACTGATTGTTATTGCTGTGGATCAGCCAATAATTCTAGGCTACTGATGCACTGCAGTATATTTTAGTCTGCTATATTTAGCCTTGGTTAGACTGTTATGTGGTTTCATTTCTGCATCTGACACTATAAATTCATCATAATAACACATTAAAACTGTTACCGCTAACCTCAGCTTTCACATTTACATAGTTGGGATTTAAAAAGAGCAACATATCCGTCTGAAAAAGGTGGAGAAATAAAATCAAGGTAATGCCAACATAAACACTGATAACGTTAAGTCATAAAAAATTTACTGGGTAATTTTTTTTTCTCGCACTTACCCAGTAAACTGGTTCAGTTTAAACAGTAAATAGGTTTAAAACGCCCTCATGAGGCAAACCACACTTCATGCGGGGATATTAAACCGCGCACGCGCGAAGTTCAGAAAGAAAAAAAATACCGGAAAAAGTACGTCACTTCCTGGTTTTGCATCTGACGTGTCGAAAACAGTCTGACACTTGTAGTGGATTTTACTCGTGGGGGATTTATTATCTATTGAAGTATTATCTGGTAAGATTTATTAGTTTCAAGAGTACGTACCCTTAAGTTTTACGAAACTATTAATTTGTCGCGGAGCTTTTCTTGTAACCCAATTTCTGCGTGTGTGTTTGTTTAAATCTAGATACGTGGTGGCAAGATGCTAGATTTCTTCACCATTTTCAGCAAAGGGGGGATAGTGTTGTGGTGTTTTCAGGGAACCGGTGTCACCGAATCCTTTACCGGGCCTGTCAACGCTTTGATCCGCTCCGTGATCCTTCAGGTGAGCCTCAGTAGCACGTATCAATCTGGTGATTATTGTCTGTGTTCGAGTTTGGACCGCTAATGCTAAGGCTAATGTGTAGCAAACGTTAGCTTTTTTCGTAGCCTCATTGTTAAATACAGCAGGCTTTCTAGATGTCTAGCCTAAATATCATATATTTAACCTATTTTGCGAATTGTAGGCTAATAATTGAGATGTTTTAGTTACAGTAACTCCTTTTAGTTTGTTAGAGAGACATAGAAGGCTAACTGTAGCAACAACAGCATGTGTTTACCTCCTGTTGACATGTCAACGCTGTCTGTGATGTTACAGGAGCGAAGTGGGAACAATTCATTTACTCATGAGGCCCTGAGTCTTAAATACAAGCTCGACAATGAGTTCGAGTTGATTTTTGTGGTAAGTCCCATTTGCACATTTAACAATCAAATACCACTGCAGTGGACACTAAAAATGAGTGTCTAATATTCATGTTAAAGGTCACATTTGTTTTGTTCCTCTCTCTTTCCAGGTGGGTTTTCAAAAGATCCTGACGCTCACGTATGTGGACAAGTTCATAGATGATGTTCAGCTCCATTTTAGGGATCGTTATAAGAATGAGCTGGAGCAAAAGGGGGCTTTGAAGCTTCTTAACAACAACTATGAATTTGAGGACGACTTTAAGATGCTTCTTAGGTAAAAAAAGAAATGTTCATGGAAGAGATTTATTTATAATGTAAAACTTGAGCACAACTGTCGATGCAGAATTAGCCAAGCTCTTTATTTGTCCTGGTCTTGCTGACATATGTGAACTGTTACCACAGACAGGCGGAGGACAGCAGCAAAGTTCGAAGCCCCGCCGCCATGCGGACCTTTAAGGAGTCTGAGAAATCGCAAAAAACTGTGAAGTCCATGATTGAGACAAAGGGGGGAGACAAAAGCAAGGAACAGGGTGGCAAAAAGAATAAAAATACCAAAAAGGAGGGTAAGACCTGTTTGAAAGATTGTTGTCAGAATGCTTACTCTATATTTGTAGTGTAACGATAATCCCAATCCTGACTTGATATGACATTACACACTTTTTTTCCAGCTCCTGCAGCTGAGCCTGTCAAAGTGGATCAAGGCAAGACCTCATCCTCTAAGCAAAAGACGGTTGAAAATGGTAACCAGGGTCTTACTGCTGACGAGATAATACTGAAGAAGAGAGAGGAATTCTTTCGCAGGCACATGGCGGCACCTACTGAAAAAGTCAGGTAAAAACAAAACAATCATGAAAGTCAAACAAAAAAATGTGTTAAAATAAGTGACATTTACATAGTTAGATTTTGATATAAGTGGCTGGCTCGTAAATAGTGACTTGAATGTTGTTGACAACAACATAGTGGTCACCCTGTATCGAGTCTGTGAAAGGTCTGTTTCAGTGACATACTCCGGGATGTTAGATCATCATAGTTTGTTTTTTTTAGTTTAACAGCCATGAGGTTCTATAATCTCCCAGTTATAAAGTGTCTCTAATTACTTATTTCTGATTTATTCCATCATCCAACTTACAGTAAGTCCCCAAAGCCTCAGAAATCAAACAAGAAGCAAAAGCGTGTTTGGGAAATGGGTGGCAGCAGCACCAAGGACCTGGACTACAGCGAAAAGAATGGAAATGGTTCCCCAAATGGGGATGAACAGAGCCAGGGGGACAAAATTGACCTCGTATGTACCCGCTCTCTGCTGCAGCCATAACATTTTTTTTCAAGAGATATCTATTTAAATCTCATTATTAATGTTGAAATGAAGGATCTGTTGCAAGTTACATGTCTTGGAATGTGTTTAAGGGGATGCAGTTAAACTCCATGAAGGGTGACCTGCTGTCTGTGGACTGTGAGTCCAGCGAGGAAGGGGAAGAGGAGGAGGAGGAGGAGGAAGAGGAGAGAGTGGTTGTCAGTGAAAAAAGCAAGATAAGGTAAGAGGGTGTTTATTCATTTATTTTTTGTTTAAGAGTGAATTATTATACATTGTCTATCCTGTCTTTCACTGCTGACGGTGAAAAAACTTTTGTTGATTTCAGCTCCAAAAAGAGCGGTGGTTTTGGAGGCATGTTTGGGATGCTGAAGGGCCTGGTGGGGTCTAAGAACCTAACCCGCGAGGACATGGAGTCAGTACTGGATAAGATGAGGGACCACCTCATCGGTATAATATCACATCTCTCACTTACCCTCTTGATTTTTGGCAACACTTTAAAGTGCATCAGCTGCAAATCATTCTTAATCTTCTTTTCCTCTAGCAAAGAATGTAGCAGCTGACATTGCCTCCCAGCTCTGTGACTCTGTAGCCAAAAAACTGGAGGGCAAAGTCATGGGCACATTCACCAGTAAGTCAATTTCACACCTATTCACCATTTTTAAGATGAACTATAGATCCTCCGCACTGTCTTAAATTATTTTTTACTTGATGCGAGAATTGTTTATTTTTTTAATACTAGGTGCATCTTTCCTTGTCCCTCTGCAAGAGTACCTCTCTGCATGCTGAGAAAAGTAAAACTATCACATTAATGCATTTTTCATATATCAATGATTACTGCAGTTAATTAATTGAAATGGATTTTGTTATACACGGGATATAAGCAATTAGAGCTCAATTTGTAAAAGAACTCAGAAGCCTCACACATAATAAAGGTATTGAGGGGATTAAGGGTTGCAACACCAAGTGCACATTGGTCCCCATATTTGTTGCTCGAGGTTTAAATTTAAAACCTACCACATTTTTCCAACTTTGCATCAGCCTCTCTTTGTGCAATTTGCCATTTGTACAACATTAATATGCCCGTCAGATCATGTTTTTATAATCGCAGGCAGGGCTTTAAAAAGCACTCTTTCATTATCATGCTGTGAGTATTTAGGAATACACAAGAAGTTCGGAAAAATGTGCAAAATTTTTTTTTTAACATCAGTTTTAAGATGTGTGTGGTAGTGTTGTGAGCTAATTATGTTTTGTTCAGGTGAAGTCTCTGGTTTTCTCATGTCCCAATTTACTAATATTTCTGTTTCAAGGGATGTCTGTGACCCTAATTCTTACACATCCATAGTCCATCAGTATAATGAATCTATTAATATTATTTTAATATTTGAGATCATCTTTGTCAGTTAACAGCATGTAGAATAACCCCAACAAAATGTTTATGTGTGTGCTTGTAGCTGTGGCCTCAACAGTAAAGCAGGCCCTGCAGGACTCACTGGTGCAGATCCTGCAACCCAAGCGAAGAGTGGACATCCTGAGAGATGTCATGGAGGCGCAGAGCCAGCGAAGGCCTTTTGTTATTACTTTCTGCGGTGTCAATGGAGTTGGAAAGTCCACCAATCTGGCCAAAGTAAGTTGTTCCTGTTATAAAGGTAATAAAATGTTCCGCAAAATTCACCAATTTCCCCCTAAGTTCCCCTGTGTTCCTGAGTTGTGCTGTTCATTGACCAACATAGGCAGTTAGTTCCAGTCTAGGGGCTTTTGTGGGCTTGACCGTGTTTTTTGTGAGTTTATAAAGAGGTCATGTAAAGCTCCAGGAATTCACACTGGACTTCTCTATTTTTAAAATGCTTGCACTGAAGACTAGGGAAGTCACAAGAACCGATACTCCAGGACTAAGTTAATGACAAAATTCTGAAAACTTAACAGTTCTCATTTTTCTACAGTAATACAGGTACCGGGGATGCAATCATCCCACACAACGGGGGCGAAAAATACCCCTACCCCTAAATATAATAGTCCATTTCCAAATTAAAGAAGAACATAGCAGATATTTTTACTTGGAAAAAGCAATGTTATTGGTAAAAATGTAAATGTAAAAACCATTTTATAAACCTTCCTAAGCTCAAGAGATGCTCCTAAAAAAAAAAAACAAAAACCAAAACAAAACTACATTATATAGACACTCTAAGGAAAGAAATGGATTACAGTGCCTTCTACCTTCTTTATGTTTTTGTTCAAGTTACTACTATTTTTGTTCAATTTAAGTCTGTAACTTTGTGATGGACAATGATGTGGTTTTTCTTAAGTGACTCTTAATGTTAAACAGGTGACAATATTTGAAAAGGAAAATAAACTGAATGTCATAACAAAAATATCCTCAGTGGCAAAAAAGCCTATTATTAAATTATGTTTTATTAAATGACAACAATGAGAATTTCCCAGCTCTGTCTCACTTCATTGTCATTTTTTAATGTGTGTTCATTTTTTTACATTTTCCCTCTCATCCTTTCCGTATTGTGTCCAGTGTATTTTTTTTAACCAGAGTTAATTTGTCTTTGTCTTGGTCCAGATCTCATTCTGGCTGATAGAGAATGGTTTCACTGTGCTGATAGCAGCCTGTGACACATTTCGTGCCGGAGCAGTGGAGCAACTCCGCACTCATCAGCGCCGCCTGAACTCTCTGCATCCTCCAGAGAAGCATGGAGGACAACCGGTAGTCCAGCTCTATGAGAAGGGCTACGGAAAGGATGCTGCTGGAATTGCTATGGAGGCCATTGCCTATGGTATGTTGAGTAATAGAATAACCATTAACTTAAAGGATTTATGATGAACGTGAAGTTGTAAAGGAGCAAAGAGGTGATAATGAGATGTGCAAGCCATTTCTGTTAATGTTTAATATTTCCCAGATGATAAAGTCACATGCATACCTTCTCTCAACCCTACAGCCCGCAACCAGGCCTTTGACGTGGTGCTAGTGGACACTGCTGGGCGTATGCAGGACAACGCCCCCCTGATGACAGCCCTGGCCAAACTTATTGCGGTCAACATGCCTGACCTAGTGCTGTTTGTTGGGGAAGCTCTGGTGGGAAATGAGGCAGTTGATCAGCTGGTAAGACCATAAACCATTTAATATCTTTTGATTACACCCATCATGAGTTTGAGGAATATCAATACTGATACTGAGGAGTCAGCGTCATAGCTGATAACTTGTGTGAGACCGAGAAAAGTTTTCAGGAACTCTCTAAATCCTCTCATTCACAACTGAAATCTAATAAAACATTTGCATCACTATATAATTTATTCACGTGATTAGCTGCTGAAATAAAGTGTTGACTTTAACAGGAGTTAATGGATATGACTTCTCTGGCAGAAAGATCTGCAAAGCAGCTTCTGCGTTACCCTCAGTCTCTGTGGTAAATGTGATTATAGTGAGGCCAGAGTTCAGATCTCCTTTTATTAACATTGATGACAAGAAAAGTCTCTGAAATGATAATTATTTCCTGTTACTCTTAAACTCCCCAGCAGAGGTCAGTTTTATTCTGGTGACCTGCTTTCTTTTCAAATGGCCTTCATGATTGTACAGATGTTGTCTCCTCCTCCTCCCACGCTTTGTAAAGAGTGAGGTGGAAAGTTGCTTTGCATATTAAATCTGTTGTTGACCTGTTTTCCTGTGAATGACTCAACTTTCCTTTCCTCGTGCCCCCAGGTGAAGTTCAACCAGGCTTTAGCAGATCACTCCATGTCTGACAAGCCGCGCCTCATTGATGGGATTGTTCTCACTAAGTTTGACACCATTGATGACAAGGTATTGTTTTTCTTCCTTGTTCCTCTCTGGTTTTAATCATGTGTCGTGGCATGGGGGAGCTTGTTATTGCAGTTAGTGGTTTGTTTGTGGCTGTTTTATGATTTATGAATAATGTCTGGCTGGAAAGTTGACAGCACTCATGAGTCATCCTTCCTTCCTTCTTCGCAGGTTGGTGCTGCCATCTCCATGACTTACATCACAGGCCAGCCTATTGTGTTTGTGGGCACCGGGCAGACCTACAATGACCTGCGCAGCCTCAACGCCCGTGCCGTTGTCAGTGCCCTGATGAAGGCTTAAGTGGCTGCATGTTCTGCTGTTAATTCATTGTCGCAACAAAGCCAACAATATTTTTGCCACGCTGCCGTGAGATGTTCCAGCCCTGCTATCCTGCGTACAGTGTGTCCTCCTCCCGTCCTGCCCTCTCTTCTTTGCATCAAATGAAGAACTCATCTCATGCACAGGACTTTATTCTCCCAGTAAAGGACAAGGGTGCACTTTGAAAGACAGAACATTTTGCAACAAAGCCTGAGGGGCCTCCCTTGGCATTATTTCTAAACTTTTGGGCCTGCATTGAAAAAGTACCTCAGATCAGCCTGAGTTTTGAAACATTAAAGTCACACTCAAATGACATTTTACCTGACTAAATGGACCTAGGCTGCACATGTCATCGGTTTACTGGTTTCCACAGTAAAGACTTCAAAAAAATCATTTTGTAAGTCAGTTTTCCCTCTAAACGTAAGTGAGGCCAGGCTGTGAAGGCTTGCTGAATGTGACACTTCAGCATCTGCCTGTGCCTGAGGAAAGCTTAGTGACCATAGTGCCTATCTGTCTCCTGTTTTCTTAGTTTAGACTTTCACTACATGGGCGGCAATTCATCGAGAGTACTGTGGCAGTTGAGATTGAAACCCTCTAGTCTTGAGAAGCGGTCTGAATGTGTTGACAATATTAATTCATAAAGTGGGGTTGAACGTCAGCACTTTATAAAGTCAGCAGATGTTTTACTCCAGACAAACATGAAAAAAGAACCATGCAGAAGTAAGGATCAGGCTCATCTTTATGTAATGGGGCAGTCAATCAACATCTCCAAGACACTCGACAACTGCAGTACGCTAGATCTGGACAAATTTTTCTATGAAATTCATCTTCCAGAGCCTCTCACCTTCTAAACACACTGTTAACAGATTTACATGACAAATGGAGACTTTGATTCCTGAGTTTATAGTGAGCTACAGTGGAAAGACATTTTGTAAAGTTTTTTTTTTTTTTAGTTCTTACAGGTTGTCCTTAGTCATTTGGAGTTCTTTGGCCCTTTTATTTATGTTTTGCCCTCTGATTTACTCTTCATTTGTGAGAAGAAATACAAGTCTTAAACATCTCTAGCCCCTTTAATTTGTGGTAGTGCAATATAAGAGAATCCAGAATTATTCATGAGATTTGAGCTAATTTATGAGAATGTAAACATTTCTAAATAAAGCTGCTATATGCTATGACAGCCTGTAAAGTGGAACTTGTTCTGTCATATATGTCGCAGTTCCAGTATGACCATTATTCGACATGCAAACATGACAGTACAAATGGAATAGTAAAAAGCTTTATTTTGAAAATAGTACTTATAAATACTATGTCAGAAAACACAAGCAAGTATTAAAAATACAAAAAGGCTTACAAAGAACATTTTCAGCATGGGAGTGGCATAGTAATTGCTACTGGCTGGAAGTCTCTCTGCTCTGAAAACATCTTCTGAGGACAGTATCTTAATGTATGTTTGCAAACCAAGTAACCATTTATATGACTGAGACAATTATTTCTACCCTTTCCCATTCCCTACCCAGTGGTGTGCAAATCAAGTTTTCCTGGCATCAGGGTTGAGCATGACAGATACAATCCTTAACATATCAAAACAAGTTTGAGAACATGTGATGTGCATTACAACCTGCACCCATAAATTCTTACAGGGCAGATAAGTCAAGCTAATGCAGTTTGTCCAACTGCATCCTACGAAGTCCAAAACCAAGCAGCGAATCAGTGTAGCACAGACAACTTCTGTCAGTGGATTCCCAGCTATGTTTTTGGTGAAGATGATGACAAGATAACATTCGAATCTGCAAACATTTCTTCTACTGTAGCTTTCAAAGTGTTGAGAACCGTTTCAGTACAGTTCAGTTGGACTGTGAGGTTGGATATTGGTGTAGAAAGTCACTCAAAATTTCTCCTTTCCCTTTAAAAAACAAGAACTAATAAAGGAAAATTATTCGACACCAGTACAATAGACCTGACAACAACTGTTAGGTCTCCCATGGCCCATAGTGTTCCTGGATTCCTAATCCACTGACTGAAATCAGACTTGAGTATTACTCAAAGGAGACTGAGTTCTCGACGGATCTTGCCTGTCAAGAATGATAGTCTGGGGCAAAAAGAAAGGAAGGGACAGTTGAGACACAAAGAGCATCAACTGAAGTTGTGACTGACTGCCATGCATGCAATACTGCAAAGTCAGTTATATCTTTGTGTTAAGGAATACCAGCAGGTCTTTCGATACTGAAGATTAACAACAGACTTGAGTTTTCTATCTACCAGCATGCAGTAAGAAATCAAAGAGTCCTGGACAGTTTTACACTGTAATATTCTGAAAATGTCTCTTGCAAGTGGCCACAGCCTGAAGTCAAAGAGAAGCATTCAGTCCTAACCTTGAAGGAGGCTTTTCTGTGTGTTAAAGCCGTTCTGCTGTTCCTCCCCATTTTGTGGGGGAGACCCTGTAGGCAAAGATAAAAAGATAATTACATAGTGCAACTATTTCACATTCTGTAGAATTCTACATTCTCTTTTCCAAGAGGGCCACTTAACAGAAAATTTAGGACTACTGACTACAGTTTCTATCCTAAATTAAATATGCAACATGGGATGTTAATTTGGTCTTGGGCAAGTTTTTATGCTTTAACTATGGTTCAACCCATGTTACAGTGTTGACACCAGGCCATAATATGTCGTACTGTTTTAAGAATCCTGTCTCACAAACACTAAAAAGTCAGATACTATTTAAGTTGTTTTTCAAAGTAGCAAAGTATCCCATAAACAGCAGATTTTAGAGAAGAGAAGGATTCTTGCTCTTAATTTGTCAAACGCAAGAGTAACTTTAATGCATGTTGAACTTATCCTCCAGACTTATTTTAGTATATAACAAAACTCTTGGAAGCACATCAATTATTATGAATTTGTGAGCCTCTGTCAGATCTACAGGATCACATGAGGATTTTGTTGTGCACCAAAATCAGCAACTAGCAGACAGAACAGAAGTGTTGAGTGTTGTTAACATCTCTGAATTGATGTGTAGTTTAGAAGTGTGTTAGCTTATAACTGGAAGTGGCTGACACAGAGTTAAGTGGTTGAGAAACATTCAATAATGTATGCTATGATGTGATTATGTGATTACTGATTGATACAGGGATTCTTGGATAGATAAGGGAGGGAATCTCTGGGGTCCAGTGGAGGTTGTAGTGAAGGTTTTGGGGTTCTATGTTTCTGTTTGTCTTTCAAATCTGTGATGCCCAAATCTAGCTTGCCTGGATATGTTTAAATCTCAGATTTTAGGGAAGTGCACAGACATCGCCTCTTTCAACAGGTGAATGTGACAACACCTCTGCTGACAAACTTTACAGGGATGTAAGTCAGTTTGGTCGAGGTCTGACATGGAACTTAAACATCAGAGAACATAAAAAAAAGAAATAACATAAGCAAAGAAAATTTCTGCGTAGGGGTTGTTTAAGTTCCACCAAACTCTCTCTTAAATGGAGAATGCAGCAAGACCTGCTCTTTTGACAGAAAAGGCAACCAAGCATTACACAATGATGAAGTGCCCTTTTAACACATATTGATCCTTTGACAAATGTAAACAAACACAGTCTAAGTGATGTATTGAAAGAGCTCTATGGAGCTGACTTCTGTTGAGATGATTACAAAAACAAACACGAATGAACTGTGATTGACTCTCATCCTACATACCCCAGCCATTGGTGGACACGTCACGGTTGCAGATTTCGTTGGCCAGCCTCTCGAAGTATTCTGGCAGGTCAGCATACTCGTCTCCATAGGAGATGACCTTGATACCCTTGTCTAGCATGTTGTCACGTAGCTTCTTGAACTCACCCACGTCCTCCCGCCGCACAAGCATGAAGTGTTCCAGGTCTGACTTGTGTTTGACAGCCTCTAAGAACAGAGCTTGGAAGGTTGTGTCGTCTACTGTGCGCCCACAGCCGAGAAACACAAATGATTTGGTCTCATACAGCTTCTGGATCTCACGCTGTTGAAACCAGCAGTAATTTATATTACTTAGGCTTACATTAAGCTACCATTTAAACGCATCACAAAGTGCAAGGACAAAAAGAACTTGGTAATAAACCCCGCACCTCAATTTAATATAATAACATGTTATCTTTCACAGCAATTTAGCAGCATCTATTTACAGAAAAAGTTCTTTGCCATGACATGACCATGAGTGACTCACCATAACCTCCGTGTTTCTCAGTACATTCTGGTAGCCAGCAGGGTGCAGTACAATCCCACTGGGGTTTGTGTAAACACCATGGATGTGCAGAACACTTAACCTCCGTTTCTCCTGAGCCCACTCTAACACCTAGAGAGAGAGACACACACACACACACACACACACACATAACAGTTCATTGCACTCAATCCTGTTCTGGCTGGGCAGGGAATAAAATCACTGAACAGCAGTGAGAGGATATTAGCCCTGATGGAGACGAGGTATAAATACCAGGACTGAGAGGCAAAGCGACAGGTCTCAGGAAACTCTGACCAATTCTTGCAAATTTGTGTCTCTTTTAACAAAAAAATCAAACTAACTTTTAATCAGTTGGGACATTAATGGCATGACTGAATAATTGACAGGAGTGAAACAAACCTGTTTTACCAGGAACACACACACTTCCACCTCAGCGAGTTTTTAAACCAAGAGCAAATATTGTTCATCTATTAATTTCAACAGCAGCTGACTAATGGAGAGAACTTCAATCTTCCTCCACCTGTCAAGAGACAAAGGCTCTTTCAGGTCAAGGCATTTTCTATTTCCCTCCAAAACTGGCCAACAAGGAACTTCCCTGAAAGGCAATGTCATAGATGTAACTCTTAAAATGCAGTGAGTGAGTTAACTTGAGTTCCCAGAGGACAAGAAACTATTGGGCTAATTTACCTGCAAAAATTTGTCAGAACTGACTCCTGCAGTCTGAGCCCGACCTGACATGTACACGTTAAAGTGACCTTTGCACTCTTCTGAAAGAAAAAAAAAAGCTGACTGGATGTGTTGTGGCAGGAAAGATCAATCACTGTCACAACATAATGCAAGCACTGTTTACCTTCTTCTCATCTGTCAGGTCCAAAGACTCCAGCTTGGTGCCCTGATGAGCCGCATAGATCTCCAACAGGTTGTCAAAGTTAGTTGTGAGGACCAGAGCGCCACTCTCCATTAACTGCAGCACTGAGCGCAGTAGATGTTTCCCTGCATGTTCCATCTTGCACTCCAAATCGTCAAACACCTCATATAGACAGTCCTTAAAGAATGTGGATCGCACATTGCCCGTTCTCTATAAAAAAAAAAAAAAAAGAAGCAGGATATTCTAGGAACTGCACAATCTTATTTTTTTTTTATGTGTACATGTAAGAAAGTACCAAGTTGAAACTGTTTTGGGGGTCTAATATTTCATATTTTAAGTTTAAACATTTTCATCAATTCAGTGACAAAGTACACTAAATTTACAATGATAGGATCTGATAATATTGGAAGAAATACATGACAAGTAATTAATTTTCTGAGTACTGGCATAGTAAGTACAATAAGACAATGACATAATGTTACGAGGACTGTATCTTCATACTTATATGATAGGTTCAATCTTCAGCCAAACACTTTTAAACAGTATTGAATGCAAAATTGAAAAAAGCTGAAAAAGGAAGTGCAGCAAACTAGGGGAGTTATGAATTGGTGTGCCAAGAGGAAGCAAAACCATAAATAGTTGTTTTCTGAGAACTGATCCTGAGGATGAAAAGTGCCACATTTAAGTTTTAAATGTACACATGGTGTCTTGCTCTAATACTTCAAACCCTTCCTTCTTGAAAATTTTAAAAAAGTCAGACTACAGACTGATTTATTAAATAACTTTTGGAGGAAAGAAAAACAGAGCAAAGAGTCATTGTAAGATATAATGGCATGACTGGCATATTTTTTACATGATCACAACATTACTGTACTCTGAGTTTATTCTTTGTGTGGGTGGCCCAACCGGAAATGTAACTTCAGTTTCTGTCTGTGTTTGAGCTACCCATTAGAAATGGCCTGTTTAACTTGTTTGTACATGAATAATGACTATATAAAAATTTAATCACCAGCAGGCCTTTGTCGAATGATCTCAACTTTGATGCTGAGGACACTTTCTCAAACCCACAACAAGCAGGCTTTTAATCGGATTGAACTCCTGCAAACACACTTTAACTTATCATACCATGTGACTGGACCAGGTGTGCATCAAGTGTCTTAAAATAGATGTCCATTAGAGCCCAGATTGAGCAACAGTTGCATGCTAATGGTTTAACATGCTGAATGAATGAATGAATGAATGTTATATGTCCAAATCAGCAGTACTGTGTCTAGATGCTTTAGCAATACGTAAATATGCCTGGTTACTGTTCCATAGACCATAGACGTGTATTAACATGCCTTTATTTAGCTTAACATGTTTGCAACATGACTTCTCTCCATGAGTTCAAGCTGGCATCCTACTTATTCTCAAGTGAGACTTCAGGGGTGTGTCAAGTGTGCACCACTTTTCAAATTACCTGCTCAAGGCAACTTTGTTCCTGTTGTTTGTGATCCTGTCTCTTTTAAGTAGCAACTCAAATACAAGCTGAGTCTGCTGAGAGATTATGGGATCACAATAAGGTCTAAATCTCATCCTTACCTGGTAGAGCCTTTTGTAAAAAAAACAAAACCTAAATTAAAAACAAAACAAGTGACTGAGCTAAGAATAGCAAAGGGTAGTGCATAGATGCAGCAACCAAGGTGATACTAGCACAAGGAAATGCTCCGCTGACTTCCACAGATTACTGCCCTAATGGGCTAAACACCGGGAGTCCTTTCGACAGGAAAAAGCTTATTATCCACATCTAGTGTCTACAGCACCTATCCTGATCACTGTGTCCTTGGGCCATCTCAAGACTTATGTAATACCCAAATGAAGCACAAGTAAACAACTCTGCTTTTGAAACATTCATCCTGAACAGTTTATTTTTCAGACTTATTTTATTCAGTTTTTTTTTTTTTTTTCTGGAGTTCTACATTGCTTGATCCTTTTCCGTCAATAATGTTAAATTCCACACTTACATATAGGTAGGAGAAAAAAAGTTTCTTTTGCAGCAAGGGTACAGCGAGGGCTTTGTTATTATGAAATCTCTGCTTATCACCAAATTGACTATCAACAAATTATCAAATGCTCTCTTGACTGAACTCATTGAACACAATGTTTTTGATACTTGACCGAGTTTTACTAATGCACTGGTCAGCAAAGTTGTAATTAGCCTTGTTTCTTCCGAGGTCAAGGTTGAGAGAGGATTTACAACAAAAACATGTTCTGAGTTTCAATTTAAGATTATCCTCATTAACTGACACTGTGTGCCTGAGGGTCACCATAATCAGGCTAATACAAAATTCCACAAAAACTGGGTTAAATTCTCATAGTTTACAGTTACTTGGATTAACTGGACCTGATGGTAGCTCTCCCCCATACACTATTTGTTGTCTTTTATCACACTGATATGATTCACACCTGAAGAAATTTACTTCCTTGGGCCAAAAGACATCAAATCAGGTCCAGTGGTGAGAGATGGGCTTCTCTGCTGCAGTGACAAAATTTTCAGATGGGATTTTGTGAATGTAATTTTTACACACTCATGCACTTAACAGCAGTTTGTCTGATTTTTGCTGTTTGTTTAGTGCTTCCACTCTGTCTGAATGGAGGTTCTTGGATGGGGATACTGGTTCACATTATTCCATGCTTGTTTTTTTTCCTCAGCATGCTAGAGCCTGCTGTGCCTGTAGCCAACAGCAGTAAGCCGGTGTCTGCACGACAGTGGATTGAAATAAACACGTTGGATAAAGCCATAAAAGCGCTGTTTGTTCCCTTTGTGACAACAGGCTGAGGGCTGAAACAAAGTGTGTTTTATCAATGTCAAAGGTGCGATGAGACATGACTAACACAGGAGGCAAACTGTATTAAGGCTCCCATCTGCCAGCCCTGCTCCAGACCAGACCGGTCCAAAAGGAAGAGAACAGAATTGAAAGTAAATTCAATTTTTTAAAACTATTTAATTTTGTGCAATTCATTTGTAAAAATAAAACTAGTTTAGAGCAGCAGTTCTTTTAAAAAAAAAATAAGTGGAATCAGTGTTTCCTCACTTAAAATGTATTATTTACTCTGAAATACTAGGATATGTTTAAAAAATGCTGCCTTTGTAGTCTTTCAACTCAAGTTGCATAAACAGTAAAAGCATGTGATAGCAGAGAGGGCAAAAACAAAAATAACAACTTCAGAAGGCACTAACAATGTTAAATCAAAGTTTTGGGGAAAATTACATCTAAAGGAAGAAAATCTTGCTTATCACAAGTAATGTCCATTGTAATGTCCATTGATATGAATGGAGATGGTCATTTAAATAATCAGTTCTGCAGCCTTTTATGCAACAACAAATTAGATGTTGTGTTACATAATGGGTGGATCAGTGTTCTGTTTTAAACCTAGTCTCTTCGGTCTCTCATATGATGACTGGCCTGTTGCATTTTTATTTCTCTTTTGGAAAACTCAAAATTATAATCTGAATTTAGATACACAAGTTTCTACTGACACGAATGACAGGAAAAAGTGCTCACTAGACTGAATAATAGGAACATGACACATTTTACTACTGATTGATATTCATCGGGAAAACTCTGGTAGTAACTGGGACACTGAATTTACAACCTTTGCATTTATTTGATTGAAACACACGCTGTTTAAAAAGTTTATTTGTTAAGTCAATTTTTTTTTTTTTTTTGGTAAAAGCTCCACAAACAAGCCTTGTATCGCTGTGTCAGCTATAAGTCTCTTTTATGAGATAAAATGCCATCAGTTAAAGCTGAATGTCCATGGTTAAGGAAAAGAGATTTGAAAGCTTGTCTAAAATGTGTTTGGACATGTGCAGGAGGATGATGTAGAAAGGAAAGGCAAGGGAAAAGCTCAGGCTTACCGGGGAAAGTTTCTGAATGAGGTCATGGGCCACGTGCACCAAATTCTTATCCTCCTGCATGTGCTTTTGGAAACGTCGACTCTCTTCCTCCTCCAGAAGGTCAAAGTCATTGGCAGCATCAAGCAAGGCCTGGATGAGGCCTTTCCAGGAGCGAAGTGCAGGGACCTGAGGGGCCACCGCAGAGCTTACCCCTGTGCCAATCACCAAAACAAGTTCAGGGGCCCTCTTGGTCTTCAGGCTGGGCAGCAATTTCCTTTGGGGCAGGCAGAGATTTAGGGATGATGATTTCAAAGATAATGTTTCCCAAATCCTTCTGACAGCATGAAGGTTAAACAAACCCTTTTCAAGCACACTAACATGCGGTGCAAAACTAAAACCTACCATTATCACTGGCATAAAGAATTCAAGAGATTAAAGATTTTGATTAGCCTTGTTGATAAAAACAATGGCAAGCCATTGGCAGAGCGTGCAGCTGACTTAAATGTATCATCTAAGATTACCTGGGCTTTTTTGCATTTGAGTCTGCATCCTGAGAATCAGCTGCAGGTCGCTTCTCAGTTTTCACTGCAACAACAGAGGCCATTCAGCTCCTGTAAAAGAAATATGTTAAACAACATGCTATGTAATAACTACTTAAGATAACATTAAGCAACACATTACAGCAAGCCTGGACAGAAAGACTGGGACTTAAATATTGACTGTCGTTTGGGAAGCTTCCCTTCTAACAAGCTTATCATATTGGTATCAGGTCACATGAGCAATTACAATTGACATATCAATCAGAACATAAATGAAAATGGTGTTTCCACTTGCAATGCTTAACACTTACTTGTGTTTGGTTTTTCATTTTGCAAACAGGAAATAATTTGTTCTTTTCCGCCTAGCAACACACCTTGTCTGATGACATATGCTGTTAGTCATTACATAAAAACAAGGCTCTTATTTCGGGAACTGTGTAAGATAAGGTGTGTTAGCTGATATTGTTAACTGAGTTAATTAACTGGGACATTTCTTGCTGTTGTTTTTATTTTTTCTCTAACTTTAACAAGAAGTCAATACCCCACCGGTCCAACATCAAGTCATTTTGCGTTAGCCGTATTCAACCAGTCAACATTTTTTAATAAAAACAGTAATACTGGCAGTAATTTCTAAAGAAATGAAAAAGAAAACAATTAATAATATGACACTATAGATTAAGTACTTTATGAGCTCATGACTGTTGAATGCAGAAGGTAAAATTAATAACATTAAATATAGTCATTACTTACCTTGATATAACGTTTGTTGGGTTAATGTCCAGTGTTTATTTCGCTTCAAGAAGTAACGTAATTCTTGCTGTTTTGAAGTCGGCGATAGTGGTTATTGTATAAACGTGAGCCAGGTTAAATAGCTTGAAAATCGACTTTAGTTTGGAGTGTTGAGATTTTTGATGGCGTTAATGCTAGCCTGCAAATGAACTTTACGTCAAAGTTGGGGCAGCTAACTGATAACGTTATTGTTATTAAACAAAACACAACTAACGTTAACTTACAATTAGCGTTAAGCTAACGTTAACGTCAGTTTGGGCTAAGTTAGGTTAGCTATCTCCGAGATTGTCAAAAGCAAGATAATACCTGTTTTTTACTTGTCATTCTGAGGATTGAGTAAATACGGTATCAGCTGTTAACCAATCTCTTAGTCCGAAAACGATGTTTCTTATTTTCCACCGAATACCGTTATAAGCCTGAAATGCTCTCGTCTCTCGGCTACTCTTGTACACATTGTCCGTCTATGTTCAAGTTTAGCGGAGCTGTTGAAGTCACCGCCTGTGGTGATGTACGCTCGGTCTTATGATGCGTTCGTGTACCATACGAATTACTGATTTCAGACTGTACTGCCCCACGTGTAAACTGCGCAGAATGCAAAAAACAAACCACCAAAGCAGACTCGTTCATGATGAAACTGGATTAAACTGGCCAGGAACAAAAACAGCGCGCATGTAAAAATCTGGTAGTCATTCATTCATTCAACACATCCTAAAATATATTAGAAAACAACAGGGCATTAAAATAAAGCTTGGTAAAGGAATTTTACAAAATGCACGGGAAAGCAGCAACACCTAAGCACTTCTGATCAGGCGACGTCAAGCACGCAAAAAGGGCTGGAAAAAGAACAAACTACATGCCTATGGTGCAGTATACTGTAAACTGTTTTACGTAACTATTACCCATGCAGCTAAGTAGCCAAGTAGTCGTGTAGTTTTATTAGAAATTTATCAAATAGAATATGTAACAGAAATTTACCTCAAAATTTAGGCTCCTTAAATAGTTGAAAAAAGTATTACGTATATCAGGGATTACATACACAGTAGAATTTTCAGCATAGTCATGTGCACGCTCAGTTTTACGTCTTTTTGTATAAGCTGCAGCTTCCACAAGTACGAGTAATATCACGTTTTAAATTCACCTCACGCATCACTTTTTAATTTACGAGGCATTTATCGATACACTCAACAGCGGACGTTTTCCCTAGTCTCCACTTATGACATATGTTTACAGGGAACACGTCAGCATAGGCTGGTTTAGTACAACTGTTACTTGCCTGACGTCTGCTGTTCAAAATTAAAACTGCACCTTTTAAAATTCAGTTGTTAAAACGAAAAAAATAGTTGCCTTTTTCTTTACTCTGATGTAAACCAGATATTATTTCTTTGCTGAATGTTGCAAAAATTATCATGTTAAAATAGGCCGATGCTCCTCTGTCATATTATCAGACTTAAATACTAAACATGCAATCATTAATGCAGACATTGGTTTATTACAAAATAAGTAGATGGCAGTATGTGTAAAATTGAAAAAAAATGCCTATAATAATACTTATAATAATGCCTAGATAATTATAAAGCACAGTCATAACATACTTTCATTTTGTCTAATTTATTAGAGAATTTATCCAAATTAACATTTCATGATGAATAGTTTGACTCATCTCCCTAAAAGTATCAAAGCAAACATCAATATATATTGGAGTGAAGGGAACCATATGTTTCCCTAGTGAATAAATAACTTATCATAGTGCAATACATATAGTGTATAGGCATATTTTAAAAGATAGCCCATCAAATGTATACAAGTTGGTATTAATTATTGAAATGCAGAACTGAATCAGCAAACACATTTGCAGTATATGCATATTAATGCATTCGAAGACACAATCAAATGCTAAAAGGCATACCATTTGTCAGTCTTCAACATTCAAAAAACTAATTTCCATTTAACAAATTTTCATACCAATTCATCCAATGAAAAATTATATTAAGCATATAACAGCTTCATGTCTCACTGAAAGGCTCAGCATCCTTTTGATAACCAGAGAAAAGGCATAATGGTCACATTAAGTACCTTTAACGAATGCTCTGTCTCCCAATTTATTTGCAGCCATTTGTTTATTTGCAAGAAATAACCTTAATTCATAATATGCTATTTTAAGGTCAAAGTCTTCTAGCCCCAAGCGCCTGAAGAGGTAAAATCCCTAAACAAAGAAAAAAATAACTCTTACTATTCACTCTTTCCCTTCTTTAGATGCAGCAGTTAGCTAAGTAAGCTAAACATGACCCTGAAAGTAGCATGACGCGCAAAAAGCTTTAGTTTCTAGGCTGGTAGATGTGGAGACTTTGTATTTTGGGGAAATTAAACTCAATAAGTTAAAATTAAAATAAATATAGTATAAATTAAGTTGCTATAATGATCATTATAATGATTAGTGACAACAATAACAATAATTATAATGATAAAAATAACAAGTATAATTACTACAGCTTGTGAACAGTCACCGTTTGATATCAGGTTTTGTTTGTTTTTTTTTCAAATTAGTTACCAGTATGATTTCTGGCATGTCTGATCAGAACAGCAAGTCATGTTTTAACTGATAGTTCATTAACCTTTATGGGAAATCAGCATACTGTTATTTTGTATTACCTAAATGTAATATGGCTTTAAGGGCATAAAGGATAAGCACAGGTGTTGTCAGGGCTGAACTCTACACAGTATCCAACCTCCTATTCTCCGAAACCCTTCATAGAAGCTGTTAGTGAAGTCTATGAAGAGCAAAAGGGTAAAGGAAGGGGACTGCTTTCTATACAGAGATAGAGCCCTCTCTAAAGTTGGTTTTCCCTATGAGAACATTGAGAAGTGTAGCCTTGCCCTCCTGGGTCTCCCTCTGAGCTTGTCTGATGATATCGCTTAGCCTGTCCTCGTCCTCACGCCTTATAAGGTAGCCCTTACCACCATAACCATCTGCCACTGTGTGATAATCTGCAAAAAGGAGAGAAAAATGTCATTTTGTCTGTTTGTAACTGCCACAACATCATGCATTAAACACATTACACTATTTCACAATGTGAGATATAGCCATTCAATATTTTACAAGCTATCACGGCAACCCCAAAACATCCTACGCAGGAAATGTACCTGTAAATGCAAGGCTGCATGCCACATTGCTGCCAAGTATGGGAACCTGCTCTCTGGATATCTGACTCCAGCAAGCATCATTTCCAACCACAGCTATAACTGGTGTCTAGGAAAAAAGGGTTAAGAGTGGATTATCAGAAGAAAACTAAGAGAAAAATTTAATCAACAAGACAATGTGCTTAGTGAATCGTCTACAGCAGAAAAGTCCTTAACTAGGTTTTCATTATTCTTAAAAATCAGTTCACTTTTATAGCTCCCTATCCAAACTTTTGTGAAGTCATGTTAAATGACTACTATGTAATGATCCCTACAGATGTTTGTTTAAGTGATTAATTAATAAATACATAAATGACACAATGCTACCTGCCACCTACCAATTAAATAGCATGTTGATAACTTAAGACATAATTATTCTTTTTAGTTAATTGAGATTGATACAGAGGTGCTTACGTACAAGTAATGTAATATAAATATTTTAAGCAGTGATTTTTACCTTGTGTCTAGTGAATGTGTCGAACTCTGCAACACTGTATCCTAGTGAGCCGTCACCATACACCACCCACACCTGAAAAGCAAACAGAGTTGCATTTCATTCATAAAGGCTGAACACTAATCAACAGATGATCTAACAAAGCACTTAAACGAAAAACGTTAATCAAGAATGAACCTCAGATTCTGGCCGGCACAGTTTTGCCCCCAGGGCAAATCCTCCTCCAACTCCGAGTGTTCCAAAGGCTCCTGTGGGCGCAAGGGACAGTAAAGTTATTCTCTTATGACTTCAAAGATGCATTAATAATCTCAAGAATACACTGAGACTAAATACAAACTACATACCTAAATACTATAATGCAGATCTGTGATCATGGAGCACCTGATTTTGACTACAACAGCAGTGTTTTATGCATTGCTAAAACCTTGGTGATAAAAAATAAAGCAACAAAAAAACTGACCCAAAATGATTAATTGATAATTTTTTCTGAAATTACAAGCACTCTCCTCTCTGTTTTAACAAGAAAACAATAATTGTTTTTTAATCTTAGAGATCTGACCTGGATCCAGCCAACGCATAGGTCCTCTTGGTCTCATTATGTAAGCAGCACTTCCGACAAAATCCCCCCCATCAGCCACGATGATGCTGTCCTCTGACATCAGCTCATCCACACGGTGGAGGACTTTCAAGGGATTTAAATGGTGTTCGGTCTTCTCATTAGCCTTAGCCCTGGAATACAAAATAGTCTAGTTTGTGTGGTGACCAAATGATTTTGAACTTACAGAACTGTGGTGGCACTTGCATTGGCGTGATATTTAATTATGAAATTGATTTTCTTTCCATCATTAAAGATTTTATCAGTCTTCATCAAATTTTAATCATCAAGAGCAGATTGTAGGTTAAAAGGAAATTTGTTGAAGTGACACTGATGTTCTTTTTATTTAATATACTGACACACACACACACAGAAGTGTTTTACTGTACCTGTTTGCATTTTCTTTGGTTGCATCTCCTGCTTTGAGGCTCTGAGGCCATTCCTCTGGACAGCGATGGCCCTTCAGGCCCTTGGAGAGACGCACTAAGAATGAACCAGCGTCACCTAAAACAGACAAATATTTACATTTAAGACTCTTGCCGATGTATTCGTCCCATGATTGAACCCTAGAATATCAATCGGTAGTAAAATGTGTATGTTTAACGTCATAGTGTTGAAACTAAAGCTTACATGCTGAATTTCGATTAAATAGGAGCTTCAGTGCAGACATTTGACCGAGTGAAAAAAGGTTTTTAGTGGCTTATCTTCATAGACCACCGTAGATCTTAAATGACGCATTGTTTCTTTATTTAAGACAAGCTTCTTGATTACAACTTCTGCACGTACCCTGAATTGCTATAGTTGGTTTCCAGAACATATCTGAGTTTTTCAGCAGCTGCGTCTTATCTCTGTTGACAGCGATGATCTTACTGCGTCTGCTCAGAACTCTGCCGTAGCTCAGCCTGAAGTCACACACGGTGCCTGCAAACACAACACACAGTGTTAACATTTCTATTTGACTGTTTGTTTAAATCTAGAGCTTTAAATTCATATTAATTCCACTTTGTTCTCTTATCTTTGACAAAAAATATATGTTGCTATGTTTTAGTTTTAGGATTTAACATGGAGATCTGACCTGCTAAGAGCACCAAGTCAGCCTCCTTCAGAGCATCTCGCCTGTTCTGTCTGATGTGGATGGGGCTGTCTTTACCCAGCATGCCACGGGACATGCCTCCAAGAAAACAGGGAATGCCCAGGTCCTCCAGTGCCTTTCTATAAAATTTTGACCAGATGAGCATCTCTTAAGTTTAACTACAAAAAAACACTTCAGTGCTATAAAATCCTGATAAGAAATTAAGTTTCCAGACAGAATTTCCTCAAATACAAGGATCCAAACATGGCATAGTTTGAGACATGGACAGAGGTTGATTACTGTTAGAACACTGAGAATTTTTTTATAATGCATTTGAACCATTCATGTGAAACAATGGCACAACTTTTGGGGGAACCTTGATTTCAGTGTATTTGTGAGCATCAACATTTGTGTTCAAAGCGATTAAGGAAAAGGATTAAAAGGAAAACCAGTGAGACACATTATAGAAGAGCACTAAGTACATCGTTCTTTACCTGATATCATCAGCTGGTGTCGGGGGTAGCGTTGCTTGGCTACCCAGCAGAATAACAGGTTTCTTGGCCCGACTCACCATCTCTATACACTTTTGTACCTGATGTGTATGGGGGACAAAAAAAAAAGGCAGCAAAACATTTAAAATTTTGGTTTAACTTCTTAATACTACACAAGTTAAGAAGGATCGACTGATATGTACTTGACTGCAAAACTGTCGCATTAGCAGAGTGTAGATAACCTTAAACCTTTCATATTAAGAGCAGTGGTACCTCGCTGTCTGTGGCATATGGGATATGAACAGGAAGTGGTGACACATCTCTGGTTTCCCAGGCTCCAGCAAATAGGTCCATGAGGTGGTTGTTAAGGTACCTTACACACAAAACAAAACAAAACAAATTCACAACAAGTCATTCTTAATATGTTACTGCATCCTACAAAGGATCCGATTCAGACATAAAATGAAGATAAGTTGTTTACCATAGTTGTAAGCTGCAAATACACCCGACAAGCTATTAATTTATGTTGAACAGTAACAGTTTTTGTATTAATTCCTTGTTCAGTTGCTGATTTTAGTCTTCTATTCTCATGCAGCATGACTTTATTATATCCCAGCAGCTGTCAGACTTTACAACCAGCACTGCTCCCATTGAACCTCACCCCTCACCCCCACCAGCCTGGACAATTGAATCACACTGCACTTTAATTCACAATACTCTATAATATT
>JAQMCX010000053.1:5702062-5746555 GCA_029814765.1 Acanthurus leucopareius | reverse complement strand
ACACACACACACACACACACACACACACACACACACACACACACACACACACACACACACACACACACACACGCATGAAGGCCAAACGAAAGAAGAAACAAGCTGAAAAGGTTCAGCTCAGAGACTTTGTTGAATCACATTTAAAGATACTATCTGTTGCATTTTCATATAAATAAATGTTTTGAATCAAAGGTTTCTGGCCGGTTTTTCCTCTTTTCTTTTGCTCTTGACATTCCACATCTCTGACAACGTTTACATGCACACATTTTTTTTTTTTTTACTGTTATATGAAACATGGTGACATTATTGAGTTGATTGAGTCATGCAAACAGCATATTCTGGTTAGATATTTAAAACAAGGCCTTATTCTAAATTTAAAACTATTGATTAGAATTTTTTAGCATCTTTTTGGATCATTCTTTAGATTTGTTTGCTGCATATTTGGCAGTATGTGTCTCAGTTTGGTTTCTACACAAGGTCTCTTGCCTCTTCACAGATTTTTGTAAAACAACATAATTTAAGGCTTTTTTTAATTTAGCTTTATCCCACAGTAGTTACTCATGGCTCTTTAAATGCTCAGTGATGCTGCACCATGGAAACAAGGAAATGCAGGCAGTAAAGACATAATGTCAACTTGAAAGAGTTTTTTTCTTGCTAGTTATTATGCAAATAATTGCTTTGAGGAAAGATAATCTGTACATCCTCTTACATCTGTAAGAACTTATGTTAGGGTGAAGAGTAAATATGAAAATATTAAATGTGTCTTACATAAAATGCTGAGATAATGTGTTGCAGGGCATGTTTGTTTTCCACAGTTTGAAACCATGGTGAAAGCAAGGCGTCTTTCCCGATGGGAGGGCAGTTGGATTACCTTTTGTTTTCAAGCGCTCCACACCACTCTTAGCTGCTCCGACTGAGCCTTCAGTAACAACCCCCGGCTTTGTTAGCTCTTTCTACATTTTAACTTGTTTTTGTCTGTCCTGTATTCTCTTGCGTCTCTGAAGCTGCATGATGAAATACCGAGGTAGCGATGTCAAGACACTGAGGCAATCGGAAAGGGATTAAAACCTTCGCTTTGTGACACTGTAAAGAGCAGATGTCTTTTGATGTGAGAGAAATGTGCTCATACTGTTTCTTTCGCCAAAATGCAGACTTATAATGTCTGAGAGCCAGATATGCAAACACGCTGGGTTTAACATGAGTGCGTTTGAAACTTTCATTTCCCTTCTTTTAACTTTATCTCTCTCTCTTCCTCTTTCTTTTTATATGCTTGTCTCTTCCCACCGAGCTGCCTTGTTTCAAGATACAAGGTAGAGTTACAAGGAACGTTTGTTATCATTTTAGAGCACGAGGATGTGAAACAAAATGCAGCTTGTATTCCCTTTACTAAAACAGGAAAATATAAAATGGGATTAATAATTAATAAGTTCATAAAAATCTACCTATTTTTTTTTTATATCAGAGCAGGAGAATGAGTCATGAAGTCTCGCAGCCTGAGGAGAAAAGCTTTCCTGTGGTCTGGTTGTACAGCAGTGGATACTTCTGTATCTCATACCAGACCACAGCAGCAGGGCGAACAGACTGTGGCCTTAACTCATCAATATCACCAATATGCTCCATTAACGACCACTAAGAAGTTTGGGCTGCTTTTAATAACCCTCTGCGGAGCCTTCCCGTCCTGTGGATGTTTCCAGTCAGAAAGCTTTCTGTCGCTTCTCTGTAAAACCTCTCAAGAACTCGGATCTCGAGTTTTGCTTTTTGACGTTTCCTTAAGATATAAAGCCGTTTCTGGGCTCTTTCATTGTTTTTATATCAGAGTGGAGATGTCCAAGAGATGAGCTCCATCCATCTGATGTCGGTGCTGCTGTTCACAAACATCATGTCGGGTGTTGCAGTCATGGGTTCACACAGCGTGAACAGAAGGAAGCTGAGTACACAACCCTGAGGGACTCCGATGTTGAGCATTAGACCAGAGAAGGTTTCTATTGTCTTTATGACATGATCAACTCATTAACTTATGTTAAAGTCACTGATGATCTACATCCTCTGAGACTGATGTGGTTTTTCTGGGTGGAGGTAACTCCAAACACACTGAAAACAGTCCAGTGGAGCTTTTGTAGTTTGTCTGTCCACACTTTATTACTCATGATTTAACCCTTTATTTTATCAGCTTAGAGTAAGGAGGCAGCATATGCAGGGAAATTTGATCTAATAGACCAAAAAGTGGGTTTAAGGATAGCTTTGTAGCTGCCAAGAGTGTTTGTATGAACACGGTCCAAGGCATTTTTTTTTTTTTTTACCTTAGTGCTCTATTTTATTAAAATCACGAGCAGCAATAAAAGTACCACCCAGTTGTGTGATGTGTGAATGCTGATGGCCTCATTAAGTTCCTACGGTGCATTTTTGTATTTGCATCCTGAGAAATAAAACAGAAACAGCTAAAAAAAAACTCACTATAAGCACTTTTATAGACTGAAAAACTTTGTCGGGATGATGAAAGTCATAATAATCCCCACTTTTATACAGTAAACCATGATTTCTGTCATTTTTTACTTTTTTTCCCACTCCTTCTACAATGTCACGGGCCAAAGTGGCAGAGAATTCAAGGTCTCATTGAACAAATGCAGTTAGTAAACTGCCACCACAAGAGGAAAGAGGGCATTTAATAGCAGAGAGGATTTGAGCTGGTAGCAAGAGATTAGGGTGCAGTGTTTTACTGGGCAATTCTCTGGAAGTCATTCTCTGTCCTCTCGATTCCATCTCCTGGTTTTATGGACAGGAAGGTGTCCATAAAGTCACATGGGTGAATGGATACAGGATGGAAGTGTGTGTGTGTGTGTGTGTGAGTGTGAGGTTGGATGATATGTGAGTATTTGCTTGCCCCGAGGTTCAACCACGGCAGGATTTTCAAGGCTGATACTAATGGTCCATTTTTATCGGAGAGTGCTGACAGCGGATATTTCCTGCCAACATTCGGTGTCCTCAGAACTCATCTTTGTGGTTTTTAACATTTTGGGTGAACTGATGTGCAGTAACCGACCTCTCCGGGTATTTGGTTGAAGTAAAAATGATTAATTCATTAACAAATCATCTTCTTTTAAGCTCTTGTGTTGAACTGTTCGCAAATATTTACTTTTTTGCTCATTAAGCAGTTACAGATACAGAATAAAATGTCTTTAGAGTCGTTTCCTGGCCACCGTGTTATTTTAAGTTCAGGATTTACTATCTTTTAACTTCAATTTGGTCTAAGCCAACTCCTTAAATATCTGACTTTACCATGTTCGTCAGCTGAATTGCTGGCTTGGTTTATGATTTGTTGGTGAGCAGGCAGTGCAAAGTGAGTTTATCAGAGCTGTTTCACTGAAAACAGCTGCCTGATGTGGCTCTAAAGAGCAGTAAGAGTGCACCAACATAAATAATTTGTATCTGGACAGTCAAACAATGAGCTCACCCTCAGCGCATCATCACGTCCAACCCCTTTCACATTGCTTTCACAGTGTTATCTGAAACACATTATAAGGTTATTGCTAATAGCTGCTTTAGTTTGAAAATTATGAGAAAATAACTACTAGTTTATCAGTTTAAATTTGTGTCTGCACAAATTACAGATGTGACCAGTTATTACATTAATACAAACTGCAGCTCCCAACTTTTCTGGGCTGAACGTCATATTCTATCACATAAAAACTGTCCTTTCCAGTCTTTGCTGTTGTTATTGTTTGATATCGGAGCCACAACTGCATACCACTAATTTCTTATCCTCGCAGCCCAGCTCTGCCACATTCAGCTCAGCAGCATGCATGGTTTATCGCTGGGCGACCACCATGCTGCACTTCTTTTGAGCCAGTGCAGTGCCATTACCAACACCGGCTGCCAGGGGCAACGGGCCGGCTCCACGGGATTGGAATGCAGCCGTGTGTGTGCTGGTGTGTGTGTATGTGTGTGTGTGTGTATGTTGGGGTGGGTGGATGGCAGGCAATCTGTCGCTTGTTTACACTTTATATATCACTCTCTGGGTGCTGTAAATCTCCATCGGTGTCCATGACCATCTCCCTCCTGGTTGGATTACATCTGCCTCTTGCTCTCTTTCTGTCTTCTTGGCCCACTGAATGTGTATAATACCATAAATCACGATGTGACGCACTGTAACTTCTTCATTTGATGGCTTTTTGTGAGAGAGAGCGCTGGATCACTCCTTCTTCTGACATCCGTTAAACTTTGAAAGCCTGCAGGAGTGAAATCACTATTGATCTGCGTAATGGAAGGCGTGATGCTCCTATCGCTGCGCTGAGGTCACGGGATGAGAAACAGACAAATACGAGGCCTTTTCCTGCCGGCTGCCTGGAGACGCCACCTATATTATCGACCTATCACTTAGCTGTCACTTTTTCCAACATTGATCCGTCCACCTGAAACCTGGCCGATGACCAGAAAAACGACCAGATATTAAGGTGGAGAGAGAAGTGCCTCTGATCCATGCTGCTAAACAGCCCGTGCCTCCTTAACAGGCACACTTCACAGGTCATCGAGGGGCCAGGGCTGTTATCATGAAAAGCCTGGCTCATGGAGCACCATCTTGCCAAATGACAGCGATGGCTCCAACAGGAAAATCAATGCTTTCCACCCCCATCGAGGGCGACTACCTCTAAAAGCATTTTCCATCCTGCTTTTCAGCAGCATTTATTAATCTTTAAGCAGCTGACTCTTGTCTCCCTCTCTATCTTAACATCTGGGATAAAGCTTAACCGGCTACGAACTCCTTTCACTCCGGAAAAAAAAAAAAAATGAAGAGGTCACCGACACTGGATCTTTTGCTTTGTGGAGGCGGATAATTATGCTTTTGTTGTGTATGTGGATTAATGTAAATTGCTTGCTAATTGATTTTAATTTTACTGCCACACTTGGTGATCACTGGGGGATTTCTTCCACTTCTATGTTCAGTGAGATGTTTTTTAATAAGAAAAGTGCAAACAAATGTGAAATGCTGTGATGCTGTTTGTGTCGTGAGGAAAAAATGTAAAGGCTGATGAATATTCAGAAACCTTCCTCGCTGTCTGTCGGCTCGAGCAAAGTAACTCAGACTCTTGTAAATAGACAGATTCTCCCGACTCTCATGCTCTTCTAGACAATCCATTGATTGAGGCAACTGGATAGATCTAGGAAATATTGTGTTCAATTTGTCAAGTCTTTTCAGTTGTGGAGGGAAGGCAAAAGAAGGAGAGAAGCGTTTAAGATTGTCTGGCTCCAGGCCCAGACGACTGGCTACGGGCCGTTTGTCTAAGTTGTCTGATTCAGCTGTTGATGGGAGTTTTATTTGGAGTTGCAGCAGATTGTGCGCAATACAAGGGATTTTCTCAGCTCCTGGCTTATTGGTGGGGTTAAGAGACGAAATAATCCCTCGACAAGTGCAATATAAATGAAATCCTCAAAGGGGGGAAAATCCCATGATATAAAATTCCACCACCTCCATTACTGTCAGAGCTTGTTTCTGGTACGAACATTATGTTATTTTCTGATAATTATTTCCCCTTTAACCGGTACTGTTTGACACATACCAATGCCAGGCAAAAAAACTGTCCTCTTACACAGCATTAAACCCAACATTAGTTAAAATATCTGAAGATGACCAAGTGTTGTGCATGTTGTGTGTGATCAGAGGAGCGACTTACTCTCTTTAGCATACAGGTATGTAAATGTCCTTTTTGTCATAAAACTGAAAACCAGTGACACTAAAGAAAAGTTTGGAAACCCAAAATTAGTACATAAAGAAAAAGAAATGAATGAATTTTTAATGTGTGTGCAGTTTTTTAAATGGCACTTTTTCAGAGTCAATACTCGTTTCAGTGCCCATCCAACTTTTTCTGATACAAGTGCTCAAAGCCAAAATTAGCTTTTGGTTTTCAATGCCAGTGTTTGTTATGATGCCAGAATTTAAAGTCTGTGTTTCATCCCCATGAGAGTGCAGATTTCAGGCTGTGATTCACTCAATGTAGTACATCCTCCATAATAACAGTAACATTAATATTACTTGTAATCATAATAAAACAGCTGGAAGGATATAAATGAGTAATAGAAAGATCCAAGTAGATTTTCCACATGGATGTCATTTTTATTAGCCTGCATTACTGATCAAGTCTCATAAAAATGGAATGGAGCCCCACCTCTGACACTGTGTCTTCTCACCCTTAACACATCCATGCACAGTGCCCTCTTGTGGCAAGAATAATATAAAATGCACACTAACTTAAACCAGTAAGTGAAAAAAATTTGAACTACCAAAAAACATCACATGTTGCCTCACAGAGGAAACAATTCATAAAAAACATCCATGCGGATTAATAACAGAGCAAAAGCACCAAAAAGTCTAAACTAACGTGTCGCACTAAAAGCTTTTAGTTTGAGGCTATTACCTGGATAACAGAGTAATTGCACCTGCATTGAACACCTTCTGTTTGTTCAACGCAAACACAACTGACTTCTTGTAAAAGCGCACCTCACAATCACATGCTCATTTACATCACTCTGTTTGCCTTCTCCCACTGCCAAATGCTGCGTTTCAAGTTCATGTGCTGCTGTACTTTAACCGCCATCTGCACATTAGCGTTTGCCAAATGTGACTTGCCAGTCTAAATGCGCTGTAAAGTGAGTTTTCTTCACTTGCCCCCCCCCCAAACCCCCCACCCCCCGGTAAAGTGGCTGCTTGTTTGGCACATAGCATGCTCTGCTGGGTTGTTTATATCACCGGGGCTGCTGTGGCCATGGCAGCAGTGACGTGATGAGGTTTGTGAGGGTGTCTGGGGAGTGGCAGCCATGCTCTCAGTTTAAATGCTGCAGGGGCCCCGGGGACGGACGCTCACGCTCAGAGTGTCTTTCAATGTCGGGCAGGACAAGCTGTTTTGTTATTGGACGACTAAAAATAAAAAACCTCTGACCTTGACTGACCGCTGATGACGGAGTGAAAAGGAGGGCTGATGAGAGAGATAGCGAGTGTCCGTTGTTGTGTGTTTGACGGAAAGATGGAGAGGGGAGGAGAGAAGCAAGATGAGGGAAGATTGACAAAGGAAGCATTAGGTGTGTCAGAAGGATAACAGGTGCAGAAGTAATTAAATCAAAGACATAGATTAGAACATAATCATTGATAAAGGATTTACCGCACATCTCAGTATTATGAAACCTCTTAGATTTGAAGTTTTTTTTGTAGTTTGTTCACATTTGCCTCACTTTTAGTTTTTTAAAATTCAGCTTTAGAGTCTGAAAGTGAGGCCATGTCCTATGAAATGCATTAAATTATGTTGGGTTTAACTCCACATCCACACACTTCCTCTAAGATAAGGTGCTGACAGCATTCGGCACCAGTCACAAACAGGCTTGGTAGCAAACGGCACACTATCATCCTGAGAGATTTTGGTAGTTTTAGCTGAGCTAAAACAGAGAATATTCAGCTAAAAGAGATCAGAGATGCTGTATTGCCTTCGATATTCTCTGTAAAACTTGCTAGAAGTGAAGAATGTTGCTTATTTTACATGCAGTACTTTAATAAATGCACTGAATATGGGCTTTTTAATGCTAAGATGCTTTTTTAGCAGGCTGTCATAAGTTATTTAAATTTATCTTAATGACATTAATTACATCTTATTTACACAGAAACAGCACATAAGGCTCTGATATTTTGGCAAACAAGTAACACACCAGTTTTATTAGCTTTAAAACTGACATTTTCCTTTCAAATGAAGATGCAGAAGATCAAATTTATGCAAATGTGAAGAGTTCATGTCGATGTCCACAAGTCACTGATGAACATTCTTCACCTTTTTTGCGCAAAAGAGAAACTTTAAAGTGTGAATTTTGAAAACAGACTTTGGCGTGTTGGTTGAACCAAATGAGTGTTTTATTGGCCCATCTGCAGTTTATGTTATGTGATGAAAGAAGTGACGGCAGCTGATCAGCCGGGGAGCCGCGGAGCTGAGATCACACTCAAATACACAGTCAAACACTGATACTTCTGTTGTACAAATACACAGTGGGGCTGTACTTGTCTCACTTGGAGCTCTGTGCAGGACAGGTGGCATGAGAGGGACGGCACGAATGCTATTTAGAGCTTGACTGACAACGCCAGAGGACATACAGAAAAGATAGGCAAGGAACAGAAATGAAGTATATGGAATAATGTTAAAAAAAGGAGGAGGAAGCCAACGGCAGAAAGGAAAGAGTCTGTACAACACAAGGAGGAACATCGGCGGTGAATGTGCTCTTCACAGTTTCTTTCATGTAGCAAACTGTAGCCCAGCGTGGCTCTTTCTTGGCTCCCTCGCCCATTTGCGGCTAATGCAGCCTTCAAAGTCAAATGGAACTGGGTTACTGTGAGTTGGAGGGACTGTAATGATGTCATCTGTCTCCTGTCGTCGGTGACAGGAAAATAAATTTGCGGCGGTGCTGTTTACGAAAGGCTGTACAGATGTTGGTTAAAGTTTTATGGCTCTTGATTAGCATCAGAAAGATTCATTGGATCCACTGCGTGTTTTCTTCCACTGGTGTTTGTGTGCAGGCGCCACGCCGATTCGTGTCTGATTGTGTTTGCGAAAGCCTCAACACTGATATGTCATAAATTGAAGCAACAAGCCTCTTGTCATTTTTAATAATGTATATGAGTGGCTGCGCAACATTAACTCATGGGAACAATGCGGTGATACATGTTAGGCTTTTTTTTTGGCGACACTTTGACAGAGATAACACAATTATCTTCCTTCCTGTCCCTCTCCACACACAGCCAATCACGTCATTTCCACTCCAGTGGCACATTATGACGGTAAACCGTGTCAGCTTCTTGGCGTTTTTCCCTTCTTTCTTTGACGTCTTTGAAACATTAAGAACAATCTTTCATTAAAGATGAAACACCTGTCGGAGCAGGGTAACGTCTTCATCTCGAGTCAAATGGGAATTTATACTCCAGAGTGAGGATATTTAAAATGATAAGAGGCTAAAAGGAGAATTTCCCCCTTTGGACAGTCTGACCATGTGATGTGACTGATGTGAGATTAAATTTCAGCTCGATATTTTTCACCAGGAAATGATTAAGAAACAGGCAACCAGTTCATTACTTTGTACATAAGGAACAAATATAATCTGAATTATGCTAAACAGCCTCATTTTTCACTGCTCTGCAGCAGGTTTTTTCTTCCTGCCAAGCGAGTGGACTCATCAAATACATTTAAACAAGGCTCGTGTCCTTGCTCTCAGTCATCTCTTGGGAGGAACAAAACAGCAGATATGAACATTCAAGCCTCCACAGTGGCCATGACCACCAGGCTCAAAGGCCGACCGTGTGTGTTAATGTAAAAATGTCATTCTTCTCCTCTTTTTTTTCTTCAAATGAACCGGCGCAGACCGCAGCTTCGCTTTTGTAATGAAATTAATAGTAAAATAGAAATGGCCTGGTTTGAGAATTAAGGAAATGTGATATGTGGTCTACAGTAATTAGGGCCTACAGAGTGACGACTGAAAGCGCTTACTGCGAGACTGTTCCCATGTGGACCAGCCATAATTATGATGGGATTTCTGCCTCCTTTTCCTTGGAATGATGAAAAGGCTTTATTGTTCTATGGCTTTAAGAAAAAAAAAGAAAAAAAAGGAGAAGGAGGAGGAGGAGGGATCAGCGCTGGTTGATGAAAAGAAGCTCTCTTCAAAATGTCGCCACCGCAGAAAAAAGCTTAATTTCATCTCAGCGCCACACCATCACTCTCCCACTTTTGTTTTTCCTCGTCCTCTCCCTCTCTCTCTCTCTCTCTCTCTCTCTCTTTCTCGCCACCTTCAGTTCCTGCAGACTTACAGTAGAGCCGCATCAGAAGCCGTATATGAAATTCACAGGAAGGTGTTTAAAGTTCTTTTTTATGTCGGTGCATTGTGATCTCCTGGGATGCGCTCCACAATGGCTGTCAGGGCCGTTCAGAAGCAGACAGCCGCACGTCGTGTTGTTTTGCTGAGCTTTCAAGAAATGTTTGTGCGAGTGTGGGTTTTCACTCTCTACGCGAGCCTGAGCTGAGCTGCTCTGCATTATTGTGTGCAGCCTTTTGGCCGACGGCGTGCTGTTTCGTATGGGATGTGGCATTTCCCACTGTGGTGTCTGTTTTTTTCAGAAGCAGCAGTCGTAATCCGGCCTGTTTGCCGTCCCACCGCATTGAAGAGCTAAAAAAAAAAAAAACAGGGAGAACTTTGACAACGCCTTCTGAAATCAGAGCTCCAGTCCACACTGAAACCTAAACAAAAAAGCTCCAATCCTTGACAAACTACACTACCTATAACCCTTTTCATGAGTGCAAGAAAAAGAAGGAGATAACAGCAGTCAACCAGGGTGCACCAGCAGGCCCAAACTAGGCAGTGTTTACAGAGTATATCATGGTGACAAGCATCATTACGCAGAATCCATAATGGAGTTTGCCACCTCAAATGACAACTCTGTACTATATGGCCATTACTGCTGAGGGCTCCACTGACTTGCAGCCTGCCCTCTCTATGTACGCGTTTCAAAAAGTGTTTCTAACGACATTTTCCTTGGCCTTGCAGCGTTGGAGCTTATTGTACCGTAGACTGGATGTATTGGCAGGAAGACAGTTAACGGAGTTTAGATGTGTTTGCGACAAAGTGCTCATGCAAAAAAAAAAAAAAAGAAAGGCAGTGTGAAAATGCATAGTTGCAGAAATGCTCAAAAATTCAAACAAAGACCAGGGAGTGCTGAAGTGTCAGTTTGTTCATGTGTGTGTGTGTGTGCAAAGCAGAGGCTTTTGTAATGGAAAGCGGGATATAAATAATCCAGAAATGATGAGGGAGATTGTTAACGGAACAAAACTAAAAGGGTTCACGGGTCCATTCATTCCACCCGGATCATAATGAGAGGTCGCATTCGCCGCCACAGATTTACAGTATGTCTCTGTGTGAGATGGAGTTATGAGCCATAGAGATAATATACATGTGCATTGTTTCTCTTTTTTTTTAAACTAAATTTGTCTGCAGCCACGTATTCTGGTTTCGTAACCGCTCCGGTTTTTTGAGTCAAAGGCTGGAGATCAGAGCAGTGTTATCTTTAATAATAAAGCACATACTGGCAGGCTGGTTTAACATGATGTTATTCTTTTTCTATTAGACAACCTTGATGTCGGAAAAGTGACTAGCATAAAATTACTAACAGAAGACTTTTTTATTATCACTTTCTTTATAATTTTCCATTCAGTTTCGCTCTTTGACATAAGAAAACAGGAAAGAGCCCTTCAAGCAGAGTTACTTTGCAAACAGGATCTTTTAGCTGCATGTGTTTACATATAAGGAAGCTTTCAAACAGGGTTTCTACGCGACTGCACTTTGTAACACCTGACAAGTTTACAACGCTGCTCAATTACCCAGATTGTACCTTTCCAGAAGGCTTGCAGGTGTAAAGTGGGAGAGTAATTGATAGGAGACTTCACATATAGTCACACTGTCGCCTGCTGGTTTGCTAGCTAACCTGTTACGTAGCCGTCACTGAGTGCTGATGACTGTAATGGGTTTGGAATCAGACTGAATGGCTGTTTTCATTAAATGAATAGTGTATGCCACTTTGATTCCAGGTGTTAGGGTGAGTGTGGCTTTATTTAAAGGCTTGGCTGTAGGCTGTGGTGGTTTCATGTTCGATTGGTTTGTGATGTAACTTGTTTTGGATTGGAAACTTAAACCAGTGTTTGGATTGAGAGCCGGTCTGTAATGAAACAGAACAAAAACACAGTAAACCAGCATCCATGTGAGGTTTGAACTGATTAAAGCAGCTACGTTAGCGACCCCTATGGACAAAAGCGAAAATATCTCAAGGAATGAAGACCTCAGGTCAAATTAGCAACTCATGTCATAAGGATCTTGTTTTGTCTCATGGATGCTTTTATTTTGAAAGGCAACAAAAGATATTCTCTAGATACTTTTGTTACTATTCTACTTAAATAAATAATGATGGTGTAAAGTAAGCTATCTTTTAGTTGATACCAAAAGGTCACATATAAGCTTACATATGACAAATCTGGTTGTTTTGCAACAGGACTGTTGTTGAGCTGAACTTATCAGAATTTCCTAGAAATAAAAGAAGTATTAGCCAGGTTTTAGCTAATAGCAAGGCCAAAGTAAATTATTATGTTAAAAGCCAGTTGTTTTACAGCCAAAGTTTTAGCTAGCTTTGCTTTCGATACCAACATATATTAATATGAAAATCATATCTCACAGTGTGGTTTGTAAAAAAAATAGACATCTCACATACTAGAAGGCAGAGAGCCAAATCAGGATGGTTTTTAATCCTTAGAATAACTTTATAGAAATAAGCAATTTTCTTCTGATGCTATTGTTTTTTTTATTTATGTTGTACAAGGCATCAGTATTAAATGAAAACAGTTTAATAATTTTGTTTCTAGTAACAGCTCCATAAATCTCTTTATACAGCAGAGCAGTTAGCAGCCGCAGCGGTCTTCAACAGCTCCTTAACTTCTCTTTACTTTCCACCAGCCATTACCTGTGGCCACAGGAGATCAATCTGAGGGATCTGAGCCCCGACTGCTGCGATAAAACCTTCCTTGATGTCAGAGCTATGACTTTGACCCTCCCTTCATAGCGAGTGTCTGTTGAACGTTCTGTCTCACTTCTCGTCTTTTTCATCACGACTGAAAGGAGAGGAGGAAGGGGCTGTATTTATCTCTTCAGGAGACAGATGAGGGCTTTTGTGCCGGGGTCGCTGACACTCAGTGGGACTCGGGGACACGCCTGCCTGATGCCTTATCAAGATCAAGCACATCCTCTGCATTACGGCTCTGGAAGCAACCAGCTGCATGTTTTAATACTCCCCTGCCTGACCGGTAATTGATTACTGATGGCTGGTGGGTCATTAGAAAAGAGGAGAAGATGGACGAGGCCGTTAAGCAGGGGAAAGTAGAGAAATGCGCCCGATGCTCTTTTACGTAGGTGTCACTACAGATCTCCACCGAACAACAGTGAATGGTGGTGTGAATGAGACTCAGATCGATGAAATGCAGTAAAAGCACTTCAAAGGGAAGCATTTGCCTCATTGGGGGTGAGATATTTTTATATGATTGTTTTATGGCCTTTTTTTGTTTTGTGCGATAGTCAACAAAGAGTCGCAAAGAGGGAACGACGTGAGCTTCGACCTTTTATCACTTTGTGCATTTAGCCATTTGATGCAAACTGCTCCCAGAGGAGCAACTTCGACCTCCATGATGCTGCTGCTGGAGACAAACTTACCACATGAGGGTGTATGCAGAGAGGTGTTAACCCTTAAATAGACATGAATCAGGAAATCAAGAGCTGCTTTTTCTAACTTCAAAATATGTTTTTTTTAATATTTTTCATCTGATTCTTTGTATCCAGAAGGAAATTTTGCCCATTTAGAGTTGATACTTAGAAAAAACATCCTCTTGGAAACATTTGCACATATTAAAAATGTTTTTTTGTGTCGCCATAAACAGTGAAAACATTCAAATCTTAGTCAACATCCTCTCGACAGTGAGAGGTGTGAAAAGCAACGTCTTGTCGCGTCTCAGTGCCAAGTTTCATTTTGCAATTTTCATTTAAATATGATGGACACACGCTGCATATGCATACAGATAGAAAAAACATGATGTTCTCTGAGTCTGAATGTGGGCTGTGACGTCTGGTGAAACAGTGAGAGAAGCCAACAACAAAGTCGTCACAACTGTTGCCAGAACGAAGGGCAACATCTTCAGTCGGCCAATCAGATACATGCAAGCACACTTTCCTGGTGTGTTACTGTATTTCTGTCTCTGTTATGTTTTGAGGATTAAATCATTGTAACGACTTTGAATGAGTATTACAAAACTATGTGCAGTAAATCTGATGAAATTATGTGTAAAGTTAAACGAGATTGAGATTATCAAATCACAAGACTTCAGGTTGTGAGCCAATCTTCCAATCAGTTACCAATTAAAACTCAGGCACTGTAATTTGACCCCTGCTATTCTTTCAAATGTCAACCTCCATCACAAACAAACTCAGGAAAAATAGATTCTGGCTGAATTTTGTAGCCTGATTCAAACGGCCTCCGAAACATAACAAACACACAGTTTGCAGTAAGTGGAATGAAACGAGTGAAACCAACAACTAAAGGTGTGTTTGTGTCCATCTTCTCCAGCTCACCTGCCCCCTTTGCAGACTATTTTTTCAGATGCTGCTACAGTTCTACTGTCGTTCCACTTGGGGGGTCGATGATGCACCATTAGTGCTACAATGCCTCATGGCTCCATTACACACACACACACACACACGGTGCTATGGACACGCTTACAGCAACACACACTTTTCATGCACATGCACACCAGTGAGATGCTTTAAAAGTCCCCAGAGAATTGGCTGTGATTATTGTGGTTACCCTGATTGCTATCATCGTCTCCCATCATGGCCATTATCTGTGGAGCATTTCCCTGCGCGCTCCTTTCAGCTCAGCGCTCTGTTTACCCTAATGTGAGCTGGGGGGAACATAGCAGAGAGGCGTCTTCCATAAACACCTTGTTATCTCTCACTCCTTCTCTAATTTTCTCTCCATTCTATCACTCTTGCTTGTTTCCCCCGTCTCTCGATGAGCTGTGTAGGGCTGCGGCTCTCCAGCTGAAAGAGGAAAAAAAAAAGAGGTAAAGGTTGCATATTGCATCTTTTGTTTTGGAAGCTCGTTGCCGTTTCGTTAGCCAGCATCCAGTGTAGTGCTTTCATTTGCTGGAGTTGTACATTTGTTCAGTAGTTGTTTTTTTTTTTTTTTTTTTTCTGCCTCCCACCACCTCTGTAACAAAAGATAGCTGCATCCTATTTACACTTGAAGAGGTGCCAAAATAAGTCGGATGCAAATAATAACCGCCAGTGACGTGACGTCCACACATTTCCGCTTTTTTTGGCTCAGATATTTTTTTTTTCTTTCTCGTATTATCCGTCTCTTTCCTTGCTCTCCCTCTCATCTGTGTGAGACAGCGTTAGCCAAAGCACTCAGTCAATTCTGCACAAATGGGATTCTTACAGTCCAAATAGAGAAGATTGAAATGTGGAGGCAAGTATTTGAAGGGTGTTAAACGTGTCACCCAGTTAATGCTTCCTCAAACAGAAAAAAAAAACAGGGAGATTCCAAGTCATATTAAAACTTGATTTTCTGGAGTACAGTCTCCAGCTGCTCTGTCAGGTACAGGCAATAACCTCCTCCGTGCTTTATTGCTGGTTAAATACATACAACTGTGGCCTGGATCAAAAGTAAGCTGAGCTTTCTCGCTCGCATATCTGTGATTTTATGAGCACCAAAGCTTTGAGTGATTCCAGAGCGATGCTTACTGACAGCACACGGGAAGAACCAATCACATGTGCCGCCGTGGTTTGAGGCTAAAATCGTGTCTGTGTTTGCTGCAAATCTCGCACAAACCTGCTGGAAGTTTGGCAAATGAGTGTTTGGAGTTGTTTCTCATGATCAGGGAAATGCTTGTGTGTGTGTGCATGTGTGTTTGAGTCATACCCCACAGTGACATCTCATCAGACTGTGATCTGTCATGTTATCCCCCCTGTCAGTCCTCCAGACACGCACATCAGAGGGAGCCGACGTGTGTGTGTGTGTGTTTTTACGTACGTGTGTGTGTGTGTGTGTGTGTGTGTGTGTAAAAGAACGTGTGAATGTTTCATTGGGAGAGGTGTGAATCTGCGGTGCCACAGATAATGTCTGGTGTCGTCGTGTCATTGCCTCGTGCCGTCTCCCTGCACACAAACACACACTCTTCACTTCCCTTCAACCTTTCTTGCCCAGAGCTTTTATCAGCAATTCATTTCCCAGTATCTGAGCCATCAATCACTCCGGCTTGTCCTCAAATTCAGCCGTCGCTCCTAAAGACGAGGAGAGAGAGAAAGAGGGAGGGAGGGGGAGAGCAATGTACACACAAGGAGACACAGGCTCAGACAGGCAAAGAGAGAGGAGCTTTTTAATTAAGATTGCAATCGACGGGCACTTTAAAGAGATGAAACTTTGCTTCATTTTTGGAAGTGTTTGATCCTGAGTCGACTGGGCTTTGGCTGGCTCTGGGAACTGTTTGTCCTCACAACTCTGAGGGACTCACAACGAGACCCACCATTGTGAAAGTGCCGTTTAAAGGCTAATGTTGATAAAGCAGCGGCCTATTTGTTGTTGTTGTTCGTCTCACCTTTACTCCTTTTTTCATTCATTTCTGCACGACAGAATTCAGATTTCTCTACGTGGCTCTCCTTTTTTTTTTTTTTTTTTTGCCAAATCACTGCTCATGCTAAGCACCCACTTCTACTTCTGTTTATTTCCAACAACCAACAAAAGAAAATAGCTTCCTATCTAACAATTTTAGAGTGTTTCGAATGGTGAAGGTGAACCTCAACTAAAAAAAGCAGATGTTTTTTTTTTTTTAAGAAGGTTAAAACGGGGACGCAGATCACATGGGACAAAATACGGAGCATCTAATCTGAATGTAAAGCAGCAAAGTGGGAGCTTAGAGTGCACTCTGGCCCTTAAACTGCATTGCTCACATTCAGAAACCCTTTCTTGTGTGCTTATTCACAGCTTCTCCTTCACAGAGCTGTGAGAGCGCTCTCTTGACACTGAATGCAGGGTGGAGGAGCAGCAGGGCAAAACCTGCGTTTACAATGGCAGTGAGAAGGTCCCTAGCTTGTTGTTAACGGTAGAGATGGACCCTCTGTGTCTGCTAAAACATAACTCCAACTCAAAAAGGGAACACATCTGTCCCTGAAAGCACATTTATTCTGCTGTATATGTGTTTCTTTAGACTCTGCGCCTCCGGTTTTCTCCCCGGAGAAGCAGAACCGGGCTGTCATCGCGGACCATTAAAGTGTTTACTGTGCTTAAAGGGAATGAGAGGAGCAGCTGTGATTGGTCGCTGAGGCCACTTCAACTTCCCCTGGCCGACATTGCATTCTTCCTACCAATAATGTATTCATCCAGCTTTGCCGCAGCAGCTCTGCTCACCAAAATTTCAAAAAAAATTCAACCTAAATGCCTCAAAAGAATCCTGATACTGGATGATTCTGCACAACCCCAGATGATGTTTAATTACATGTTTTTTAAATGTTGTTAAAAAACCAACTCAAGTGAAAATCAAGTGTTTAACCTTGTTAACGAAGTCCATATGGTGTTTTTTTTTAAAGTGCTACGAGAAAATATCCTGAGCAAAATAAGCAATTAACAGCATGTTAGAGCATTTCCATCTTGAGACTGTCGAGCACCAGTGACAGCAGCACAAACAGGGATTCAGATTAAGGAACTATGGAAGAATCCCATCGATGTGTCAGATGGGGCTTCAGTGAAACTTGGGGAGGAGCCAAGTGAAGATATTTAGCAGTATTTTGCGACCAAAATATCTCTCTTTTTTTTTTTTTTTTTTTTAAAAAAAGGAGAAATATGCACAATTTTTTGGCAACAAATTTGCAAAAGCAAAAATGGTCAGGCGTCACATAGTAATAAAGGATCTGAAAACCCAGAGCCGAACAGTCACCTGCAGCAGCTTTTTATCGGAGCACAGTCTGTCACAGGACTAATATGGAAGCCTGAGGTCTCCCATCCATTTGTCCTGTGGATACAACAAATATGAACCAACATGATGGTCAACTGAGAAGAGAGGGAGTAATTTTGTTTTGTTGACTGTGTCCTCACACACCTGTTGTGTGCTGAATAATGTTGGCAAACGTCGGCCTGCCTGCCAAGTTAAATGATGATTCATGTGACTGCTGACAGGATATTTCCCATGGTTTGAGTTGCAGCTGCAGGAGGAGGGATGGGAGTTTGGACAGAGTAGTTAAGTGTCGGATACATGCATGCTACATGGAGGCATCTGTGTGGAGAAATATCTCATCTAATGTAAGGTATGAATGGATCCTTCCATTGAAAAACTTGTGAATATGTAATTTTAATATGGTTACTTGGTGCTGAACTGGCAATAAATAAGGATTAGCATTAAATGATAACAACCAACATTAACCTGAAGCAAATAAAGAGATCAGAATTTTAAATTTATGTGTTATCTTTTAACTGTTTTGCCTCCTACCTCTAAAATAAAAGGGAAAGGATGCCACCTCCGTCAGGTTTGGGTTTGGCTTAACACAACTAGTTTTTACAGTGTGGTTCAACCTCAATACAAATTAGAAGTGTTTCTACCTGCTTCATGCAAAGTTCAAACACCCATATTGTCTCCAGTGGTTGACGTTAGGGAGAAACCGTGGTCATTTAAAATAAACTACTGTTCAGGGAGCTAAAACACACAGTTAAAATCAAGGAAAGGTCCCATTTTTGGCTAAAAAATACTAATTGCAGGTCTGTTACAGGGTGCAGATTTCCTGTAAAAAAGTCAGACATGTTTAATTTGCTCCTGCTTTGCATGCTAACATGTTGTGTCATGTAACACACCTGAGAGCACGAGTGTTTATAGCTGTTTTAAATAGTCAGATTCAGGGCGTGGCCAAAAAGCCTGCTTTCATCTGTACAGTCTTCAGGTCGCATACTCATTGTGTTGTATTAAATTGTTCACATGAAAAGTGACAGAAGCATCCGTGTGAAAGATGAAAGAGACTTTGAAAGAGAAGTCCGGCCTGCTCACCGTCACACGTGTTCAGATGGAGAGAGGGTCCTGCAGCTCATCACAGAAGCAAGATTACGTTGAGAGAATAAACTGGTGGAAAATTGGTTTCATGCTGTGTGCAGAGGTCACTTTTCAAAAGAAGCCATTACAAAATAATTAAAAAAAACAATGACAGGAACGCCAGCTCCATTTAAACCCACTGTGGTTAATAATGAATTGTATTTTTCCAATAATTTACATACCTTTTTTTATTTTATAAAATCAGATTTGAGTCATCACATAATTCTGTGAAGTGCACTGAAATACTTCGAACTCTCAAACCTGCTGCCTCAGACAGAATCATCTTATCATCGATGCTGAAGATGTCAGAAAAACTTTCAAACCCACAGATTCCAAGAAAAGCTGCAGGGCCAGAAGATTGCGGCGCTTTTATTTTGAAGAGCTTTGCTGATGAGCTGGCTCCAGTGTGGCAACCAATTTTTCAGGCCTCTTGCAGACAAACACATTGTTCTTCTTTTATAGAAAAAAACGCACATAAAAGCCATTAACAAAAAATCTTGTGTCCAGAAGAACCTGAGGATTTTCGTCCAATAGCTCTCACTCCAGTAATTATGAATCTCTAGAAAGAATTCTGCCCTATTATTTTGTCAGTACAACCAACTATAAACCTGATCCACATCAATTTTCACATAAGCAGGGTGCAGAACAGGAGAAGCAGCGGCCACTTTGGTTCATATTATCTCTAAGCATTTAAATAAACGTATCACCCATGCAAGAGCACTCTTTCTATACATCTCATCTGCATTTAATATCATTCAAGCAGACATTTTGGTATCAAAAATGGTTCATCAAGGACCAAATCCCCATTTGATTCATTGGTAAACCTCTTTCCTTAACAATAGAGTCTAGATCGTCAAGGTGAACCAAACTCTCATTAGCTTTCACCGCCAATGTTGGAGTCCCTCAGGTATGCACAAGTTCAACTCCTTTTTTTTAACATTTTATACAGATGACAGTCAAACAGACACCTCAAAACAATATGTTCTAAACTATTCTGATGATACAGTTTTATTATCCTTGTTAAGTGACTGGGACGACCCTGGGTTGCGAGCAGCGTGAACAAAGTGTTGGAGTGTAATGATGATAATGCTCTTGAGATAAACACAAAGAAAACTGAGGAGATAGTGTTCGGCTCCCCATCTGACTCTCATAAAGTTCCCACTGTTATCCATAATGAAAAAATCATGCAGGCACTTTCAGATAAATACTTTGGCATCACGATTGACCATCTGCTATGAGGGAAAGATCAGACTGAACTCGTTTGCAAAAAGACAAAACAAAAGATCTGTTTTCTCCGCTGCTTTAGGTCTTTTAGGGGCAAATAGTTCTTGTTTTGTTCTTTACCTCTGTGATTATGAGCGGTCTTCAGTACTGTAACACTCACATGGTGCAAGAGTTTGTCCACTACTTTGTGGTCAAAACTGCTCCAACAAATAGGTTCATGAGGTGATCATTAAGGTACATACAAAACAAAACAAAACAAAATCCACAATAAGTCATTTTTAATATGTTACTACATCATATAAAGGATCCGATCCGGACATAAAATGAAGATAAGTTGTTTATCATACTTGTGAGCTGCAAATACATCCTGCAAGCTGTTCATTTATGTTGAACTGCAACAGTTTTTATATTAATTCCTTGTTAAGTTTCTGATTTTAGTCGTCTGTTCTCATGCAGCATGACTTCATTATATTTTATTTTGTTGTTCTGGTATTTCACATCAACTAAATAGAAACATGTTGCGTCTATAAGATGACATACCATGAGGCAATTTTTCCCATCAGGCCTTTGGGAGTGTTCTTTGCTCCAAACTCTTTGGACACCAAATGGTAGGGATAGAGTGTGTCGATGGGGAACTCTATGAAAACAGGACCAGGGGTTCCCGACTGGGCGATGGCCAGGGCTTTCCTGACAGTAGGCACTATCTCCCTGATAGTCCTGATAGAGGCACAGAATTTACACAGTGGCTTGAAGAGAGACATCTGGTCAATGTCTTGCAGTGCTCCTCTGCCCTGTTCCACAAACACAGTTATAGAAGCAATTAGATGCTGAAAATAAAGACTAGGTTTAACATGTTTAAAGGGCTATCAGACATCGCATGCAACAGCTGCTGAGTCCATTGCTCTCTTAGAATATTGTGTTATTTTATTCTACCTGCACATTCACAATATACTTTCATTAGTATTTGAATCCACTTCACCTGAAGGAGTGTACCAGCAGCTCCTCCAATTAAAAGCAATGGAGATTCAGCCATCTGAGCATTCTTTACTGCTGTGACTGTGTTAGTGAGGCCTGGGCCTGCAGTCACTGCTGCTACACCAACAGTGCCTAGTGGGGAGACAACAACAAAAAACACACTCACAACTGACTTAATGATCTAATTATATTCATACTACATTGATTTTATATATATAATATTACGGTAAGCGTCAGCAAGCTACTATTCATTCTGTTAGTAACATTTGTGTTTGACATGTCATAAAAGTGCAGCTGTAAAGTCCTACCTACAATATCTAGCAAACAGCACACCTGTTTATTTTATTCTCCATAAGGCAAACATGATATGAGCTCAAATAAAACTGGGGATTAGACATTTTGGCTAACCTGAGAGTCTTGCTACAGCATCTGCAGCAAAAACAGCAGTGGCCTCGTGTCTGGTGTCGACAATGCGGATGCCCACCTTCTCACAGGCCACCAGGATGGGTGAGATGTGTCCACCCACAAGGGTGAAAACATACTTGACCCCGTGCGCCCGGAGCACCTCTGCCACGCTCTCTCCACCATGCCGGGGGCTCTGGGTCTCAGTCTGGAGTCAGATAAAGAAACAATATTGAAGTCAGACATGAAAATATTACAACAAATTCCTGTTACATCATCGATTACCAAATTGCAAAATGTAGTGCACTGGGGAACAAAAACTGTCATAAATAAACCACTGCCATTGTGCCACTGCTGGCCTCTCTAAAGGTCACCTGTCACACCAACACTCCGCCCCACACTCTCTTTTACATTTCACAATAGCCACATATTGTTCTGGTTTGCGGTGGAGATGTGCCGCTGGGTTTTGTGCAATCCCACTGACAGACAAAGTAATGCGATAGCCTTTGAGCTTGAAAACCACAAGGCTGGTCAAAGTTTACACGAATGGAGTCGAGCTCACCTTTCACCTGTCACAGTCTGCAGAAAACAGGTTATTTTCTTACGGGGTGCAAAGATAACGCAGGTGTGCTCGCTCAGGCATGTGTGCAATACTGCTTTAATATAAACTGCACGTAGAGAAGGCAAAAAAAAAAAAAAAAAAAGCGGGGGGTGGGGTGGGGTAAATTTATAAATTTATCATGAAAAATGTAACAACTTACCTTGTGAAACAACTGGTAGAGTAAGCCAAGTTTGTAGGCTGCAAACACAAGCCCTCCCACCGCAACGCCCGCAGAGCATCCGAGGACGGTGCACATGCCTTCCAATGACTCCATGTGAGGACACGAAAGCTAACCTTTATTTACCAAAACTTAACTTAGCTAAACTCAAGATGTAAACCTACTCTTAAATGGTCCAGTTCAGTGGCTTCACTTCGGCTAAGCTAAGAAAACGTTACAATAATTGTTAGACCTAAACTGCTATGCTCCCATTTCGAAAGTCGTGGTATTATCGATACGTTCAAAGTAAAATTGGCTAAATTAAAATTGGTGAAGAAGGCTGTGAAGTGAAGGTGGTCGACTCTTCCGTGAGTGACCTAGAGCTCTTTGCAATTGCTAACTTGTGCCGACACAGGAACATAATCGATGTATTTACAAATTAAGCTAGCTACAACTACATGTGTAACTTCCGGCTCTGATTTTTAAAATAAAGCCAACACCTTGCATGTGTTGTAGGATATGGTTTTCTTTTGTATTTTGTTATCAGTGTACGTATTCACAATGCACATGTCTATTCATATTGATTAAATATGAGTGTTATTTGAAGAATATATGCCCCTCAATGAGTTCATATATTTTTGCGCTGACCAATCCAACAAGTGTTTACCCTTTTATTGTGAAGGAAAAGTCAACCTCTCTTCTAGTAACACTGATCTTTGTTTTTGGTAAAATTGACATGGCTGCGTGTGATTGGGTTTCTTCTGTGAATACGCTTGCATGAGGGACAAGCCTTTAGTCCAATGAGCAGCTGGTGATGGCGTTGCAAGTTATCAAAGGTAACAGCTATGTTCAAATGAGAGCAAAGTTCAAACCAACATGAAAAAGACAAACCAGACAATGTTGCATTGTTGTTCACAGCATCAATGGCACGATGTAAGCTCTTTATACCATTACAGAAAAAAAAAACACAATAGCAACTGGAAATATAATAGGTAAATGCAGAACTTAAAATCATTGACAGCTGTCAGTATCAGTAATCTGTGTGTGTGTGTGTGTGTGTGTTGTTGCTGAACATTATTTTTAAAGTATTGTGCAAAATGGGAGTTTGTAAACGTCAATTGTCTTTCCATGATCAGGATTTTCCGCAAACAGTATTTTGTCATCCGCTTTTTGTTCTTCAAAAACAATAATCTGAAAGACAAGATAAAAAATATGTATCCATCTGTTACATAATCTTCTCCAAAATTTGCAGAGAAAAAACATTAATTTACAAAAAACTGTACCTTAAGTAATCTATGGGTTTACCTGATTATCTCCGCTCCTGAGCCAAGCTCCAGGGAGATAAAGAAAATGCTGTGGGCCGACGAACCAGTGACGCCCAAGGTTCTGCCCATTGACAAACACAGCTCCTTTACCCCAGCCCTGTGGATGGATGCATTGATAAGATAAGTAAAATGATATTACAGCAAAACACTGATGTAGAGCCGTGACTCAACTCAGTCCGCTCAGTGATGCATAGATGTAACACAAAGATTAAGATGCTGCATTACACTGAAAATACCTTTATTATGCATTTCAAAGTGCTGAATCAAACATTAAGATTATATTTAAAGATTTCAGTAGCAGTTAGTATGTAACATGTCCTAGCGCTAATTTATGAAGGTGACCATAAATATGACTGGCTGTCCTACTCACAGGAAGCCTGATGAAGGTGTCTCTGGGGGGACCATCCACATGAAGTCTGGCCTGGAAAAATCCTGGAGTGGAGGGTGAGTTGATGTCAGACTTCCACTGTCCCGAACTCATTAATCTGAAACAAGATTAAACATTAATTCGAGACACTCAGCGCAGTCACATGAACCTGAAAATCAATGGGGACATTATGAGACAAGTGAGATTTGGCAAATCATAGTACTTGTTTGATAGACTCTGTGAGGGTGCGGGGTGAGTGCTGGGGTGTGGTGTACCAGTTTGCTCTGTCTTGTCACATAAACTATTTGTGTGGCAGTAGTATTGCAGGTTTTGGCAGAGTGTACTGTAACGCAAACACAGCTGTCACAAAGCCAAACACTAACACTAACTCTGATATGCAAGGTGTATTTACAACACCTGCAGGTATCCTATTACGATATGATTATAATATAATCATACTATTATATTATTATAATAGTGTTAATAGTAATTTTGTACCAGATTATTAAGTACTTTAAGGTTAATCTAACATTTAATTTGCAACCAGCAAACATCTAACTAGTTGCTAAAGTCTAGTGGTCAGGCAACTTACACTGAAAAACATTTTAAAAAATCAGTTAACGAACCTCTTCATGAAGCCTGGTTTCATATCTAAACAGAAGGTGGTAAATCCTCTCAGGGGGGTGTGATTCAACAGAATATCTCCCACAATACCTGTAATACAGTATGAGGGAAAAATATGGAAACAGAATAGCCACCATACTCAGAGACATTTGTTTTCAGTGAGCTTTAATCCACACACAATAGGTTTATCTGACTAAAGTGATGTATGATTCTTGCAATTTTTGGGCTGTATTCACTTGATTGTTTGCACTTGTTATAAATTGCTTTAGATGTAAGCTCCAGCAGAAAAAATGTAATGTAAAAAATGTAACATTGCATGAGTGTGGTGGGCCACAAGGCATATAACAAATCAGAAAGTTTACAGAGGTTTGAACAGCGTCAAAATAAACGTTAAGAATGGTTTGACCTGAAACACCAGCAATGCACAATGTGTAATCATAATTTTAAATGATTAGTGTACAAGCATAAAAGCAACGTATGTAATTAAAGGTGGGATACCTTTGCGCTGTTCATCCAGAGTTTTCCCATAATTCACTCTTCCACAGTTCTCCACGAGGAAGCTCAATGTCCTCTCTCCCTTCAAAGCACAAAATAAGGTTTTTGTTTGGAGATTTATTCATTTAAGTATTTAGATATATGTTTTAGACATACTAAAGGCACAATGTGTAATTTCTGCAGCTCTATGTTTCTCCATCAAAACAATAAAAACCAAAGCCAAAATTTGATGATTTCGAGATATAACAGTAACAGAGTTGGAAACATTTGGGATAATACAAGTATACAACTTAGAGGACTTGAACCTAGAAAGTTTAACGTGTTTTGCCACATTTTAGCAAGATCAATCACACTCCAGACATTTTTTCAATAATAAATAAAAAACCTGGCAATAATGTTGCATGAAGTGGATATCATACTATCCTGCTAACCCTACATGCACTGTAATTTTATTCCCTTTCAGACATACGAGCCCCTGCACTTTGGTAATCAACCCTAACCCTAAGTCTGAGTATATTGAAAAAAAGGATGGCATGTTCAGGTGAGTCAGTACCTTTCCATCAAGTAGTGTAAGCTCATGAATCTTGTTGTCCAAGATACCAACACATTGCCTGTCCACAAAAACCTGGAGAACAGTAAAAGTCACAATGACAGGATTATGTACTAACTACTTTGTGCAACCTGACACAACCATCCTACATAATTAAAATTGTATCAGTGTGAATCTGTCCATCCTCACCAGTGCTCTGTCTCTGATGTTGTTCTTTGAGCTGAGGGTTCCTCCACTGCTGATAGTGGTTTCATACAGAGTGTAACCATATGACTGACCATTGTTATTATTCACAGGGAGGTTTTCCATGTTCAGCGGTGTCTCTGACCTGTATGGCTGGATGAGAAGTCAAGCACCCTGACATATTATATACAAAAATCTGGCAGAACAGAGTAAACATCGGGCCTCTGAAGTCAATGAAATGAAACTGTATCTGTGTAGTTTCACTGGCAGAGTTATAAGATATCATCACTGCTGCTGTTAGGAAGCTGCATTCCCACTGAATGAAATTGTACGACACACTTGGAATAACAGCACATGACAGAAACTTAGGGGGGAAAAAAAAAAGCAGAGATATCAACATCTTGATGTCTGGCCAAACCCAAGCTGCTAGCTGTGAGACATCTGTCTTCAGCATTGGCAGCATGTTTAGTGGAGACAGCAGAGCAGACGAACAGACTGATAACTGAAATGTTCTGTCTGTCTGAGGCTCACAACATCTTGCATTTTGCTCTCATTCCAACAGGGTCCCTGCATCCATCTGACAGTACGGTTTAGTTGAAGTTTGAATACATTTTCTGTTCTGTTGATTATATAATCCACTGTCGCACCAGACGAGTGGCTTACCTTGTCAGTCAAGTGAAGGCTGTCCCACAGTGACAGGTGTCGCTGGATGACAACAGGGTCGTACGCTCTCCTCTCCTGAGGAGGGGGCACTTCAGGAAGAGGCTCAGCTGAAAGGCAAGTTTGTAAAAACATTCCATTAATACTAATGAAAGAGTCAATTAGTCTTTACAACAATTTCTAGGTGTGCAGAGTTTGCCAATAAAATTTGTTATGTAATCAATGCATGTGGATGCTAAAAAAAACATTACAATGGTACTGGCTGAATAAATTCCTCAGGAGTTGATATTTTGGGGTGTAGTCTCCAGCCTCAGATAGAGGGGCATCGTAATCTGTAGTAAAAGCACATGCAAGAATATAGTGAACTTGTTAGGGGGAATCATATTCGTCAAATGTCTGAAAAATCCTCAATTCTGGGGTCCCTGAACCAACCATAACTGGTGACCTGGGGTTTATAAGTGCCAAAGTCCATCGCTCCATTCATGAAGCCAAAGCTGGTTCCCCCGTGGAACATGTACAGATTGATGGAGACACCTCTTTCCAGGATCTCTGACACAACAGCCAGCATGTCTGTAAACCATATGATAATAAATGATCACATAATACACAAAGTGAGCCCAAGAGTAATACACAGCAATGAGGGAGTTGTCAAGTCAGGCAGTAATGATCCTTTCTGTCGCTTAAACTGTCCTTGAACGTCACCTGAACCTCACAGCTTAGTAGTGACTTTTTGAATCGCCTTGATAATGCTATCCAAAATCACAAGCAAACACACGTCGGCCTTCGTGGACCCTCCAAGTGTGTTATTGAATGAAGAGAATACAATGTGAGGCTCAAAGCATGTGAATCATTGTAAAAATGTAAGATGAAAAGTGTCTCTGTACCAGCAGCGTGGAACACATGGTGATGTTCTCCCCAGACGTCAAACCAACCAGACCAGTACTCCATCACCATTAGGGGTTTCTGGGGCTACACAGAACACACACATGAATTACACACATATCTCTCTTACAGTGTAATTTATGAGCCATTGCAAGGCTTTAGCGAGAAACAAAACCGAACATTTACCATTTGTGCTTTTGAGAATGCTCTTAGACAACATAAGAAGCAGAAATAAAAGGCAGATGTAATCAGCAGTGAATGCAAATTTCACTTTGCTGAAGCTAACTCATCACCTACCTGCATGTCAGCTAAATACTGGATGGCTCCGAACGACAGTCTCTGAAGGTTTATTGTTTTTAAAACTGAAATGAACAAGATTCAGACCAAATGAAGGACAAAGTTAATGAATGATAAATAAATTTAGGAGCAGTAATTATAAAACATAATATAAAGGAAATTAACTAGAGACATATAAGTGGTTACAGTCTTTGACACTGCATTTTTTAACACAAGATACAATCATAGAATAATTTTCCCTGAAGGTTAAATTTAAATATTCTCAAATAATGTTTTAGGCAGTGTTTTCACACTTTTCTCTTAAAGTTTACATATTTTCATGACCTCCTTCTATTCCTCCACATCGTAAACCCTCCCAGTTGTCTGAAGTCAGCAGGAGCTCCTTGATCCCTCTGGACACGAGACACTGCAGGACAAGAAAAAAAAAAAAAAATCTTTTTGCATTTTCATTCACATGCATTGACTAAATTACATTGTCAAGATTTTAGTTGGGAAAAAAAGCTGCAAAGTATCAGTAAACTTACGTTCTCTATAAATGGCATGTATTTCTCATCTTTGGCATATGATCCATACTCGTTTTCAACTTGAACTGCAATGATTGGGCCTCCCTCTTTAAACTAAAAGAACAATGAGCAAATATAAGAGTTTTTCTCAGTGAGGCCTCCACACAGTCTTTCTTGAAAGATTGTGAAATTTTAGTTTGATTTACCATCAGTGGTCTTATAACTGAGACGAGCTTGTCAAAGTAGAGGTTGACAGCATCAACAAACCCTGGATAAGTTTTCCTCAGCTGCATGTCTTTATCTTGTAACAACCAGCTGAAAGAAACATGACAACAACACTGGTGGCTTACAGCTAATATATACGGTAATGTTTTAAAGCAGTGGGCAGATGGTGTTACCTAGGCAACCCGCCCAAGTCCCATTCAGCGCAGATGTAAGGTCCAGGACGCAGGATCACCCACAGACCCATCTCTGCTGCCAGACTGACATAAGCCCTGTTGGAGTTAAAGACACATATTTCATTTAAAATAGAACCATTTTGGATGTCCATATATATTTTTTTTGACTACTGACTGAGAGAAAAAGAATATTAGATATAAGTGGTACTTCAGATCCAACTGATCCTGAAAGTTGAATGTTCCTCTCTCAGGCTCATGCAGATTCCATGGCACATATCTGGAAATGCAATCAAGAAAACTGCTATTTAAGCAATGGCTTTTTCAAGGGGATTGTAAAATCCTGGTATTTGGTTTTAAACAGTGAAAATACAGAGATGTGAGTCTTAGGTGGAAGTAGGAGCCTACGTTGTGAGAGTGTTGAGGCCACAGGCCTTCATCTTCAGCAGACGGTCCTCCCAGTAGGCTCTAGGAACACGGAAGTAATGGATGGAGCCTCCAAGGATGCGGAAAGGCCGTCCCTCCAGAGTGAACTGAGACGAGTTGGCCCTCAGACCATCCACACGACTCATTCTCCTCATTTTAGGGTGATGTCTGATAGGAGATAAAATTAGATGAACTGTCAGGAGCAAAAGTTCATCTTCTGAGGCAGGTAATTAGTGACAAGGAATAATAAATCAAAGAAAAGTAAAAATATCTGCTGCATTTTAACATGTATTATGGTAATACAACTTTACAAACAACTCTATTTCAAGTGATGCATCCATGTTATTAATGCTGTAGTATAGATAACAGTAAAGAAACATAAACTGGTTAAATGATGGATGAGCACAACCAAGATTAACTTTTTTCAGAGGAGTAGTCTCATAAATAGTTACAGAAAACGTCAGATGTCCAAAATCATATGAAAATACTGAAAAGCTGTACCTTGATGCTGAGCTTGCCAGGGTGCATTTGAAGGGAGGATGGTGCTGGGAGGCCTCAAACGCCGTGGATAATGGAAACTATTGTTGTTTCAGAACAAAAATATAACAGTGCTCTGTCTCACTGCCTCTCTCTCTCTCTCTCTCTCTCTCTCCCTGTAGCACTCAGTCAGAGAAGGGAGGCATTACATTGTAAACAGTTATTGTTATATTTTACACATTGGTGCCTTATAGTGGTTCTTAATTTGATCGCAATCTAATGAGAGAGCATGTACAAACGTGATTATAAGTTAGTGTAAAATGGTATTTAATATGTGTGCTTTCTGTGTCATATTATTTGTCCACTCAACCATAGTCAGGATAATGAAGTTATTATTTCTACCTCTCAAAGCACATCATCATGTTATGATTACTGATAAGATAATGGGACAAAATCAAAGGGCAAAGAGCACCACTTAGAGATTATTAAAAAAAATTGCAAGCTGCTTTTCTCTGATGTTTTTATTTAATAAGAGACAAACTATGTCGTGGTGAAAAACAATTTAATTGATTACAATACACCTAAGGGTGTTGTGTATTGTTTTTTTTTTAACATATTTCAGAAAGAGACATTCAAGAGTGATAGTCATAGTTATATAATAGTTATATGATAGCTATAATAAGGATTTCTGGAGACCAATCATTTTTTTTAAAATAATGTTCTAGTCTTGTTGGATGCAAATGATATTTTTATTTAAAAAAAAAAAAAATAGGGACAATTTTCAATTTTTTGCGTTTTATTTTCATTAGCGTAACTTTATGACGGTCCCTAAGTTAAACCGGAGCCTACAGGCGTGTATGTGTGTACTTTTGGATAACTATCGTTAACGGTAGCTCTCTCTTATTCAAACACCCATTTTATCAGCTACTACAAAAAGAAAACCGAACTTTACGGTTTGATTTCTGAGTTTTTAATGCAGGAAGTATCGTTACGGATATCCTAGCGTCATATAAACTTATAAACATGGGTTAGTTGAATGTAATTGGCGTCGGTGTGTCATGTTTGACAGGTTTTGCGAGTGCGGATTAGCATACGTGACCTAATTTAACTGCATATTTAGCCCGAGTCACCGCACTGTTTACTTGTATCAGGTGTCATAAATACAAGAAACGTACAAGATCGAGCAGTTTAAGTCGCGCCGGTGTCAATAGAAAGCATATCAATGTTTGGTCTTCGTCTCCCCGCTAAGCAAAGATACTGTCTCCTGCTACTTTGTGCTGCCGGAGCGATTGTGTTTTATGCTTATCAGTCTAAAAGGTAAGAGAAACGTTTGAACAGCTTGCATAAAGTTCACACGAGCCCGAGGGAAGTCATTATCTAAGCTGTTGTCAACTCTTAACACGAGTCATCCATGAAGATGAGCAGCCCGCCCACTTTGACTTGACACAAACAGCCCCGTTGTTTGAGTTCATGGCTCCTGATTTATACTCTCATCTAATGTATTTATACTTGTTTATGTCACTGCAACAAGTTGCCCAACGAACTTTGCCTCAGTTCACCTGTTGGCTTGTGGACATTGAACATGATAAACACGTAGTAAGTTACCTGTGACTGTGTTAGACCTTAGTTCTTCCTGCTTTGTGGTTTGTGTCACACGTAAGTCGCGCTCTTCTCTTCTCACCAGCTTGACATATTATTATTGCATTACAGTAGGTTAAATGCACAGAGGCAGGTAAGAGGGCTTTGTAGCATGATAGGATGGTTTATGCTTAAGGTCAAGCTGTATTTTGCTTGCTCCTAACATTGGCTTGAGGTTGATTATATTCAAATCCTGTGATAACACATGAAGGGAACACCTGCCATAAAAGCTATGCATCTTTATCACCACGATTTGCATTGAGATTTCTGAACTGGGGGCTTCAGCATTCATTTACAGACTCTCTTCCCATTGGAGAAACATGTCTCAGATGTCTCATGTCCTTTGATCTTCTTGAGCTAGATCTTTTTTCAGTTAAAAACTGCATTTTTCCCTCAAGGAGTCGCCCTGTAGTTACTAAAATGAGCCGTGAGGAGGGTCTGAGGGCCAACTCATCCCAGTTCACTCTGGAGAGGAAACCCTATCGCATCTTGGGAGGCTCCATCCATTATTTCCGTGTCCCCAGAGCCTACTGGGAGGACCGTCTGCTGAAGATGAAGGCCTGTGGCCTCAACACTCTCACAACGTAGGTTCCCTCTGGAATACATAGCTGGTTGAATATGATGTACGATACTGCAGAAGATTATACACACATAGAGTTTTGTATGGCACTTTAGTAAGAAAGCAGAAGATATAATCATTTACTTTTTGCAAAGAACAGAGAGTCTGCTATTTTAAAAAAAAAACTAAAAGTAAATAAAAACTCAATAAAAAAAGCTTTCTATTTCCTTTTTTTCAGGTATGTGCCTTGGAACCTGCACGAGCCCGAGCGAGGGGTTTTTAACTTCGAGGACCAGCTGGATTTAGAGTAAGAAAAGATGCAGGGAGGACATGCTGAAACTCTGTTGTAGTGCAGGCGAACTCCTGCAGGTGGCACTGTTGCATTGCAGAAAGACTTTGTTTTCCAAAGTCCTGAGTAACATTGGTGACACTGACACTGCTGAGATGGGTGTACGTTTACCCTTAAGAAACTAATTAATTAGTTTTGTGCTCAGTCGGTCAGCATCACCGATTCCAAATTCATTTATTAAAATGGCACCGATCCATCCAGTGTGTTCCTTTCTATCAGGTGTTACAAGAGAAACAAAAAGATCCTTTAACAGAAAAATAAAGTGAAGTATTTGAGAATGAATGACACCATTTGCAAGCGTTGATCCGCTATAGTTTGACTAGAGAACAATTATCTACCCCTACATTATATCTGCTGCTATAAATAAATTAACTGTATTGGTAATAAATAAATAAATGCACATTTTGCATCCTTCTCTCAGAGCCTATCTCCGCCTTGCAGCCAGTCTGGGTCTCTGGGTGATTCTGCGTCCGGGGCCATACATCTGTGCTGAGTGGGATTTAGGGGGACTTCCCAGGTAAAAAAAAAAATCACAATTAAGTGTTACCTTTATAGGTATTTTGTATCTGCCTCACAGCCACAGTAGCATTGTAATGCCTTATTTAAAAATAGCCAGTGGGGTGCTAATTTAATCCCTTAAATTGGCTTGGAAATGAATTGTTCAGTCAGGTAATTTGTTTGTAAGCGGTATCTTAGCTGCGGGCCAATCCCTTCAACTCTTGGAATAAACTCAAAGTTTAGTTATGTGGATCATTTCAAAGGTGCTTTCTTTGTCACCTGTTTGTCATCAGTTTTTCTCATATCCGATACAAAGAAAAACATTAGAGTTATACTAAAAGACATATTATGGTTAGAGGTCATCACAAATCTTGTAAGTTAACCACTATTGCTTCCCATATGAAAGCCAGTGATGATTTAGCAGATATTTGGTGAGCTACTATAGAGAACAGTAATTAAATCTGACAGGCATATCTCCCTGAAAGGATGAATTCATTTAATTCTGTAATCAAAATAGATTTAGACAGATAATGGGATGAATGTTGGAGGGAAAAAGACTGCAAGTAGGTATTTTTGGAGTAGAGTTCCCTCAGGGAATGTGAGGTTGAGGTAATATTTATTTGATAATCATCAAAACAGAGTGTTTCTTGGGGCATGCAGTGAAGCATGACTTCCTCTGCACCACATTTTATGATAGTCATGCTTAGGTTTGTTGCGATTATCTTAAATATTTAAAAACCTAAAGAGAGTTCACAACACGGCACTTTAAAGAACTTACGTCATGTTACTTCTTCTTTGACTTTTTAAAGGTTTTTTTGTGGTTTCTTTTTTTTTTGTAGTTGGCTGCTACGCGATCCGAACATGAAATTGAGAACAACCTACCCAGGATTCACTGAAGCGGTCAACTCTTTTTTTGATCAGCTCATTAAGAAAGCTGTTCCACATCAGGTACTTTCCATTTTTAACAAAGAGGACTAAAATAGTCATTTGAATGATGTACAAACACTAAGATATTATAGAAAAAGGAAGGAAAATATGGCTTAAATACATCCATCCATATATACATATATATACGCTTGTATCAAAGTTGACAGCTCTTTTATTTAATTTGATTTGACGTTTATTTTGGTCGCATACTTATGAACTTATGTCAGTGTGCTTCTATGAGAATTCAGCATGTATGTGGCTAGAAAAGTATTCATTCCCAAAAGACAGAGTCCCAGTACAACCCCCAATCTAAACAATTAAGATGCTGTACAAAGCATCAATAAAACTGAATGTGATAATCACTATCCCTGTCTGACATGTTCTCAGTTTAAAACAGTACATAGTCAATGTATTTATGTTAATTTATAAATGCCGTTACTTCTGCTTTATTCTCTATACCTCATCAGCATAATTGATTTTTGTATTTTATATAAATGCCCTTTTGACTTCAGTGTTAGCAATATGTTTAAAACCCGTTAAGACAGCAGCAAAATAAGACATGTAAACAGGTTTGTTGGTAAAAGGTGATGAGTCATGAAAGCTCAGCCACTCACAAGCAAGAATGAGATGAGCTTCACCACTCTGTGAAACACATAGTAATTACTTGACATCATTTTAATCAAATCAGGAATAAAACATCCACTTGGACTCAAGGATGAAGTGATTAGTATTTGTTGTTTAAAGGTCAAAGGTCAAGGTCACTGTGACATCAGAAAACACATTGTTGGCCTCACTGATTATGACAGTATTTTATACAAATGTCTATTAGGGTAAAATGAAGAAATGAAATGAAGAAATTATAACATTTTATATTCAAAAGTAGTTAGCTGAGGCATACAGCAGAGATGAGGTGATTCTGTTTTTTATTTTTTGTCATCAGGGTTGTATTTACAACTATAATTTATTCCTGCATAAAAAACATTTTTGTAACCATCTCCCCAGAAAAACTGCTAGCTCCTGTTGACCATGTAATAACCATTTTTGGCAGTGCGATGCACCATACACACTCTAATTTGTTCACCTTGTGTCACCCCAGAGTTACTTTCTTCTTATCAGCTGCATGCATCATTGAGCAAGCTCTGATTTCCATTTCAAGGCGTCTTTGAAATTCAGCTGTATTGAGGCTAGGGATGGTCAAGAACTGGTGCCAGGCCCTAATATGTGTCTTCTATTCATTGGCTAATTAATGCGCAGTACTCCAAGGGTGGCCCAATTATCGCAGTTCAAGTGGAGAATGAATATGGCTCCTACGCCAAAGACAAAGACTACATGCCTTTCATCAAGGAGGTAAGAAACATTTTAAATTTATCTCGACAATAATTGGTCGCTTATAGATGGGAGTGCGCTTATTTACCTCGTTCTTCTCTGCTGTCTCTTGCTCGCTCGCTCTCCTTTTCACTCTCTTTCAAAGGAAAATCAATAATATTTCTGAAAAGAACCTCCACTGTTTTGTCTAGTTGCCTCCATAATCCCCCCCTCCCTCCTTCCCCCCTTCTTTCCAGGCATTATTGTCAAGGGGGGTTACCGAGCTGCTGCTGACCTCAGACAACAAAGATGGACTAAAGCTTGGAGGAGTGAATGGAGGTATTGTCAGATAGGCTGACAGACAAGACTGTGCATACACACACACACATCCAAACAAGTACACACAAATATACAGTAGGATGGTTGTTGGTGTGTATGACAAGAGGTCTGAGCCCAGTGTCAGGCAGCTGCAGTCCAAACCCAAATTCCACACACAAAGGACTCTGTGTTGTGCCAGTAAGTTGTTCTTTTTTTGTATTTGCTCTGGCATAAACAGTCTTGTTTTTTTTTTTCTTTGTTTTTGTGACACACCTGCTTCTTCAGTGCACATGCACCAGTAACTCTGGTTTTAAAGCCAAAATACAATTGAATACTATATTGCATTCACTTAAAATACAGTTTTGCTTCCTTTTTTTTTTTAATTCAATCAGGCTCTGGGAATGGATTCCCCCTGCCAATCACTACTCCTACATCATGACACATGCCCTCATCTTTGCTTTCTGGCATTTTGGCGTTTTTCCAGTTTATGCCTGTTTTACATAGGAATGAACATGGATGCTGACAAGTTGCAGTCAGTGTGTCTGTGTTTTAAGGAGGCATTTAGCCATGACTCCAGTAATTTTTTGTACACTGTTACATCTTAGATGTCAAATTCTATGGCTGAAGTGCAGTGAGTAAACATATAGTTCTCTCTTTTTGCCTTTTACTGGCAGTTTTTTCTTCTAAAGTCACAAAGATATTGAGATGCATTGTATATGACTGTTTTGCAATCTTCAGTATTAATATTTAGTATCTCACAGTAGTTGTATTGTGCTGCTGTTGTTATTATGGGCAACGTGTTGTCATAAGGTATCAAATTGTGAGTTACTTTTTTGTTACCAACCCAATGTGGAACTACTAATAGATCTTTAAGGACAATAAAGCCCGCGAGGGTTTAGGTAAAAATCTAAATAATGATCTTTCTATAAAACTCTTTAACAGCCAACAAAGTACGTCTACAGTAAAGCAAGTTTAATAATAGTTTGACCTGTTGTTCCACGTCTTTGTTTTATGCAATAACAATATTGTTCTTCTTTTTTTTTTTTTTTTGGTCTGAAGCACTAGAAACCATCAATTTCCAGAAACTAAACCGAGATGAAATCAAGTATCTGGATGAAATACAGGTGAGTCTCATTTGTATTATTTGATCAATATTTGCAGATGCTGAAGTCAGTCGTTCCTTTTTTCGTGATGTAATCAAACATAATGAAAACTTAGGGCTGCTTGCAAACTTTTATGGGAGAAGTTGAAGACCAGTATGAATACTTTTTAAAACAATTTATTCAAGATTTTTGCCAGCACAGTAAATTAGTGATTAAAAAAAACTCTGTCATCCGTTAAATTAACTGTTTTTTGCTTATTTAACCTCTTGTTGCTTATCAAAAAATCTTCCTCATCCACAAGCCTCACAAGCCAAAGATGGTGATGGAGTACTGGTCCGGCTGGTTCGATCTTTGGGGTGAACTTCATCATGTGTATGCAGCTGAAGGTAAGACAGACTTAATTGGGTACACTGGTTCTCCTCAGAGGATGCTGCAGTGTGTAGGATCCATTAAAAGAGAAAGACAGGTGTTCACATGAGAGTAAGACATAATATCTGCCAATAGATTCTCTGTTGAGAGTGAAACAGTTCCTTTCTGTACAGAAGGTCAATAATACTGGTTAATTTGAGACTTAGGTAAGACTGTGGTTTTTTGTTTTTTTTTTTCGCTGAGAGCCAAAGCAGAATCTCTGATGGTAAAAACAGACTTTCTTTAGGGTAAGACAGAATCTCGGTGCCTTAGGGTAAAAGAGGCTTAAGACAAACCTTTTTTAGCAGAGAATAAAATAGCCTCTTTGCCGGAGGAAAGGCAGAGGAAGGACAAACTCACTGCTATGGGGTCTTATGAGATAAATTCAGAGCCCATTTAGTGCAGCAAGGATGTACAGCTTAGCAAATGGTCATTTCCTCCATGTTTAGTGGCTTTGTTAGAGATTTATATGCTTTTTATGTATGGTAGGATGTGAGCCAAGTATTACAGACCAGTGTCTGTGTGCATTCAGGACCACTACATTAATCACCCACTGCTCCCAAAAAGTAGTCCACTAATTGATACTTTCACACAAAAATATTGACCAGTTCTCATCATAAAGGTCTCATTTACAACCGAGAGATAATTTGCTAGTGTAGGCGGGACCAGCTCGAGAGAAGATAAAATACTGTCCTGAACTGACTCTAAGAGGTTGTTTACGAATGAGCTTCAGTCTGATTATTAGACAATGTTTGACCGCATGTGCAATTTGACTTCTTTATTGCAGAGATATCTGGTGTCTTTCCTTAAAGAAATGCCATTACTTCTGCTTTATTCTTGCGCAACGCCAAAACCACAGATGAATAATTAATCCACAACAATCGTAGTGTCAACTGGTGGTTTTCATGACACTCGTCAGCCAGTTGACTGTACTATGAAACCTCGAGTTTGCCGTCCTCTAAACTCTGTCTTTGGGCCATGCTTTTGATGTTCAGTGGCCAGATTTTCAAACACTTCCTTGCATAGGATTGTTCAAAGATGTGCTTCACTGATCCTGACTGACTGTACTGGACGTGGGTGGAGGTGTTCGACTTTGTAAGAGTCACATTCATCTCATGCTCTCATAGCTCCTTTGTATCCATATGTGTTGTAGCTACACGTACACATAAGCACTAGACTGGGCTTGGCTGCATTAAATGATGTTCCTGTTGATGTTGACACACATTATCAGTATGTATTTCATTATTATATGCTGCAAGCTCTGCATGCCTTGTAAATCACAGGCTGCATATTTACTACGATATTAATTGCCATGCATGAGGAAAGCAACTCTTACAGAAAACAGTCTGATTACAATTAGGTTATAAGAACCTTATTTTCTGAAGACGGGTGAAATATCTGATTCCAGACTGAGTATTTCAGTTTTTATAATTCAAATAAACCCATCTAAAGAACAGACTGTACTTTGAAACAGGAAGTATAAACTGTGTCAATGCACCAGATTAATAAAAAAAGTGAAACATGATTTCAGCAAATAGACAAAACAGAGTGATCTGCATAGAAAATAAGCCTGAATACTCTTTTAGCATATTTTTTGAGAAAATAATGGGCCAGGACACAATTATGGACAAAATAGACTTTGTCAGAAGAAGATTTCGCTGCAGGGAACAAAAACATCATGATATTGAAAAGGTGTAAGCACGGAAAAGCCATGGATAGCAGGGGAAACGCTGCTGTTACAAAGGCATTTTGCTATCAGATATTTAGGTTTTTCCTGGCTCTTGGTTTTAAGCTCTGAATGTAGAGAGGAGAGTGAAGAGTCTCAGTACAATACGAATGTCAAAGACCCAGCTGCTAACTCTTGTAGACTCCAGAGTATATCCTGCATTCCAGCCATATAATATGGTTAAACATGCTTAAACCAGGAGGGTGATGGTTTAAGTATAATGTACAGTTGTGACATAAGTTATAACACCTGTTTCTCATATGTAAAGTAATGGAAATCACACGCCCTCCTATCACCATCTTGAGTGCTCCTGGAAACATTTTATTTCAAACACTCAGTGCAGAGCTCCAAGCTTCCTTTCCACTCTGTCATTCCCAGCAGCCATCCACATCTTTCATGTTCTAAAAATGAAAAAAAAAAGAAAAAAAAAGAGGGGGGCTTCTTTCTGTATCCTCTCCTCAGTGGCAAAGGGAAAAAGAAAGAACCCCTCACCAAACATGAAGTGTCACAGCTATGAAATGAACGCTGGGATATTCAGAGGGGATTGGTGTCCTTGACAGTTCGGTGCTCTGCAGGCTGCAACACACCCAGCAGTTGGTCACAGCTAGTAACCATGAAACCAACCGAGTCTGGCTCTGTCACTCACCCCGCTCTATTGTTATTCACCAGGGCTCGTGCCCTTGATTCAAATCATTAAAGTCAGTTCAATTTGACTATTAAAGTCCAATTTGAATACTTAATTACTCGCCCTAGCATGTTCACTGCAAAATATAGGAAGCTAATTTGTGCGGGGAGGTAGGCATTTTTCCATGCATGTAAGCCTTGCCCTGCGATAAATTATGGCAAGCTGTAATAGGATGTGTGGCAAAGGGCTACCCATGTTTGAATTGAAGTGGAATTGAAGGCCATTGGATTATTGAAACTGTGGCTCCAGCTTGTTGAACGTGAAGTCAAATAGATGTTTTTTTCTATTTCTATTCTTTTTTTTGTTTCTCATTAAGCTCTGCACTAAACATTTTCATTTTTTCTCTCTATTTATGCCAGAACGATTTAGATAAACCATAGACTTTATGCACTTTCTCTTTCTATGACAGACATCATACCTGTGGTCACAGAGATCCTCAAAATGGACATGTCCATCAACCTCTACATGTTCCATGGAGGGACAAACTTTGGCTTCTTAAATGGAGCGTTTGCTGTTGGTTTGCCAGCACCTAAGCCTATGGTAACAAACTATGGTATGTGTTATTCATGTGTTATTGAACCAGCTTTTGTTACTTTGGAACAAACAAACAAAATTCTCTGTTAGTTGGTGAAGGACATAAGTAGTAGTATTAGTATAAACAATGTCAGGTTGGTTAAGCAGAGATTCAGGCCACAAGGCTTCATTGCAAAACTGTATTTTAATAGTCATTTATTAGTCATATTAATACTTCTGCTGATTTTACCCGAATGTTTTAAAACTCACCGATTCTGATCCAAAGTAAGCTGAATCAGCTAAGGAAGAATTTTACAAGAATTTGAGGAATGCATAATCATGGAAGATTAAACTCTGAAGTGGAGTCAAGACACACGTGAACAGGATAGATAAAACATTAACAGGCCCCTCAAAATGTCTGTAGATGGCGCAACTTCCTTCTTCTGAGCCTCTGACCTTGGGATGCCTTGAAATTTGAATATGCAATGCACACTAATGAATTTATTACCTAATAAAATGCACGGTTAATGTAAATTAAAGATGGTACAATGGATTTTATATCCTCCTCTGGGGTACGTAACATTGTAATGACCTCGTTCTTGAGTAAAGAGGAGAATTCAGAAAAGCGCTCCGCAGCAGGGAAGACCGCCTCTGACCTTCAGCATTCTTAATACCTGTGTTTACTTCTCTGAACGCCCTTTACCTTTTTGCCTCAAATGGCTCCGTTTTCTGTCAAGATAACTCAAAATGTGTCTCGGCCCACTGATGTCTCAAGATGTTTGATAGGGGAGCACAGTGAAAGCATCTGCCACGGTAAGAGGCATCCCTGCCTCTCTCCCCGGCTGCCGAGCCCGCTGTTCTGATAGCACATTATCTTTCAGATTACGATGCTCCATTATCCGAGGCTGGGGATTACACCACCAAGTACCATCTTCTGAGGAATTTATTCAGCCTCTACCACAGTGAGTGTTGTGTGTTGTTGCTGAGACAGCCCCACATCTTCTGTCTCCCTTTCTCTCCTTTCCCTTTCATCTCCCCACTTAAGTTAATTCTCCTTGTAGAACCTGCTCTCTGTTGGCTAAAGTAGGATAACTTTGCATATGATTACAAGCACGGATTAGACATGGGTTCATGTGTGTTTGTGCGTCTGTGTTCGAATTCTGCCAGAGTCGAAGACCCTTAATTACCACCCATTCTGAAAATTACATACAAGGCCTTTCATTGTGTTTATTGCCTATGCAGTGTTCTCCATCTGTAAAACAAGGGTTTGTGGTTGGGGGCAGAAGTCTCAAGTGTTTTGTGGCCAAGACTAGAAAAGTAGCTTTTGGCAATCTGGGATTGAATCCAGCACAACAAAAGTAGTAATTTGCCCAGAGTTGTGGTGATTGAAGATAGTTTGAAAGGCTGCCTGTGCTTGATTCATCCATATGTTTTGTAGTCAGCTGAACAAAGTGCAGTGGCCTGGATATAAGAGTGAGTCTACGAGGGCTTTGTGCTCTACTCAGCAACCACAAACCCATGACCTAATTCTTTAATTAGATCAGCTTGATATTTTATTATTGTTTGGTTGTCAAATCATGCACATTGTGTCAGTTAGTCTTTTCCCTGTGGTGTTGTTTTTGCATAACTTGCCGTAGATTCGGGCTGATCTGTCAAAAGTCTTAACATTGATCTTTGACAGCAACATGGCTCTTTAAGTAGACCTGTGACATATATGCTTGCGGGTTTAGTTATTATTACAAAGCTGTCAAAAGTTGCAAAAACACAGTATTTAATACAAAACCGGTTTGTCTCAAAGCGACGAGGAGTTTTAAGTATTCATCCTCTGTCAAAACTTCAAATAAGTTGTCAAATATGAATGAATTTGAAACAGATCACAGTATTTATCCTACCCAGCAACACGTCGTCGCAGCCTCTTTCTTCTCTTCATAGGCTCATGAGTGGATAACTTGAGATAATATGGGCTTTGTTCTGGGGAAAAAAAACTTCCAAACTGTTACATAGTTTCCGACAGAAAAAAAAAACATTTTTTTTTAATTCATTCTTAGATTTAATTCTTTTCACATTGAATACAATACTAAAGTCCCTGGCTTGTAAGCATTGTATAGAGCCATTCAAGTAAAAAGATGTTGGCCATTATCCTCAAAGCTTTTCTTAAGTGTTCCAGCTGTTACCACATGGTGTAAGGAAATACAGTCAAGCCTTTTCCGGAGGGAGCACTGGTGTCTCTGCATGCTTTAACACCTTTAAAAGCAGTTTAAGGGGCATGAACACCCTCGATAAAGTGTTGCAATGAGGCTGTTTTGTAACGTGGAGAACAAACTGGATGCTGCCGTGGAGGGCAAACAGCTCAACCTAGGAACCTCAAAAGAAGTTTTCACTTTTAATATATGGTATTTATAATAGAGTCTTTCATATGCTTTAGAATGGTAAGAATGTAACAGCCTGCAGTGTTTTAATCACTTAGAAGAAGATCCAGTAATTTTTTTGTGTATTTCAGTGAATTGTTTTGCAGGTCAAACTTGAGTACCTCTGAAGCTAAAAAGTCAACTTTTTCTTTTTAGCACCAGCTTCATTCAAAACATTTGTTAGGGTTTCTTTTAGAAATAACATGGGTCACAGTTTGAATTTAAGAGCAAAGCTCCTTTGTCATTCTCTGAGATGCAGTATGTGGGTATGAGGTTGCTAAGATTCAGGTCTTTTCACAGAAATCTCTTTAAAAATCAGAAACAACTCCTTTCTCTCACTGTATATGCTCTTAAAAATATATAGATTCATGTTTATTTCTCTTTTCTTTCTATTAGACATTTGTTTAAATGTGTACACCATGTAATAATAAAAAAATTTCTAAAAGATTCATTTGGACACGTATTAGCATCCCCTGGGTATTGAAATGATTTACAGACAGACAAAGCTGCAACAGACCCTCATTTTTCCTCCTTGTTTTTCAGCCCAGCCTCTCCCTGAGCTGCCCCCTCTTCAGCAGAGGAGAGCTCACCAGCCTGCTGTCGTCCAGCAGCACCTGTCTCTGTGGGACAGTCTGCAATTCACTGACAAGGTAAGCTACTGACGCCTGAAGAGTGCCAACATCTGAGGCACGGAAATATTGAACACCATCCGGATGCTCAAAGCAGAGTTACGAGGTTGTTGACTTATAACAATAATACATGTAATACTGGTACAATAGGAATACACAGAAGCCGGTTAAACACTGTTGTGGTCAGTATAACACTTGATTTTATTTTTTTCTCTCTGCTCAGAGACCCTGTCCCAGCCTATAGAGACGTATATTTACAATTCCCACTCTTGTAGTTTACATTTTCCTATTTATCTCTCAACACAACTTTATTATACAATGAAACAGCATTAGCAAAAGATAGAAACAACCACAACATTAAGACACAATAAGAACATTTTGCCAATACAGTCAACAGTAACCAACATGTATAAACTACTTCTTTGTTGCTCTTTTTTTTTGAGTTTTTGTATCAGGAGGAACTTTAAATACTCTGCGAGATACCATGACAAATTCTTCATTATTCCAGCCCTTCATGTAAATTCAGCTTATTATGTGCATCGAGTTATTTTATTCTTTCTGGGAAAAAAAGCGTCCGTTTGTCCCTGCGTGTTGGCTAATACTGCCGGTGTGCCAGCTAAAAATAACAGTACATTTGGTCTTTGCAAACAGAGAGATGTGGGTGTTTTATTTGCATATGGAGCGGGGAAGTGAGATGCCATCACAAGAGGTCACTCCAGATACATGTGGGGAAGCCATGAAAAGCAGGGTGTAAACACACATACTGAGAACCGTCAACTTGTGATCTGATAGCTCAGGATGGATGTTAATTCCTCGTGACTGTTGAGCAGGTTTTTGTGAAAATGAATGAACAGTATGAACACAACCAAAAAAAAAAAAAAACTCTCCCTTTTCTAAATGGAAAAAAAACCGGAAGATTAGTTAAAAAACCTGTTTGAAGGGTGTCATCACGTCTGTTTGCTTTCATGTCCACTAGACTAGTTTTGCCATTTACACCGTGATCTTTGGAGGCATTTATATTCAAGCCAGATGTAGCACGTCTGGCAGTTGCTTACAACATTAATTATTCACTCCCCGTCACCATAATTTGCTTCCCTCTGAGACGACAATTACTTTGCCCCTGACCAGCCACACGGCCTTGTTTTAAAAAGACCGTTTTTCTCTCAGCGACTTCAGAGAGACTGAGTGGGATGTGCAAGTTTGATATTGTATCTGTGTGTTTGGAGGTAGGTGGTTAATCGTGTCATAGCACGGGGTGTTTATTGTGTTGTGAAGAGTGCATAATGCACCTCCCAAGGGTATGCAAAACATTGTTGTCGAATAAAAGAATTGCTCTTAATGCCAGACAGGAAAGCTTCATTAGGTTTGATAAATCATCACTTTGGGTGAAGCCATCTTGCAAGTGGGAAACCGTGCGGCAGGAATCATAAGATCCCATCTGCATCGAGATTGGTTTTGAGATTCTGAGTGTTTTCACTTTAAACAAAGCAGACATTATGTAACTGTCCCCGAAAATATATTTCCACAGCTCATTCATACGCCATGTTAGAGGTTCTATCATATGAACAACAAAGCTCGCCGTAAACTCCTCATTTGCATTTGCATTTTTTTTTTTTTTTTTAAGCCTTCTAAGTCAGAGATGCCGGTGAACATGGAGAATCTCCCTGTCAACAATAACAATGGTCAGTCTTATGGCTACACCCTGTATGAGACCTCCATCACCAGCGGAGGAACCCTCAACTCGAAGAACAACATCAGAGACAGAGCACTGGTAAAGACAGGAGGGCACACACGGACATAATGTGTCTGCAGTCACACGCTAACACATTACTTTGCGAGAACATTGAGAAAGCTGTTATCTGCCTGTTAGAAATCACAGCCTCACTCAGTGAACTTGTGGAGTACAATTAACAAGATCAGGCTGTAACCAGCTGCTCTGGTATTAGAGTCAAACACTTATTGGAGTTTTGGAATTGAATACTAAAGAACGTTTCATGCTATTTAAATTTGCTTTCCATTTTTCGTGTTTTATTTGTTTTTGTTTTTTTCCCAGGTTTTTGTGGACAAACATTTTGTTGGTGTTCTGGATTATAAGACGCAAGAACTTCCTCTCCCTGATGGGAAGGTACCTTGTGAGTGTGTGTGTGTGTGTGTGTGTGTGTGTGTGTGTGTGTGTGTGTGTGTGTGTGTGTGTGTGTGTGTGTGTG
>JAQMCX010000053.1:5620770-5701962 GCA_029814765.1 Acanthurus leucopareius | reverse complement strand
GTGTGTGTGTGTGTGTGTGTGTGTGTGTGTGTGTGTGTGTGTGTGTGTGTGTGTGTGTGTATGTGTGTGTGTGTTTGTATCCCTTGTATGTCAGTTCGGTCTGTTTAATCTTTAAAAACATGCAGCATGTGAAAGCTTCGGGGGATGCTGATAGATGCTTTTGTTTGTAAGGTCCCAGTGTTGAGCCTGCAGCAGATCATCAAATGGCTGTTAAAATTTCAATAGTTAACATTTGAACTTAACACAAAAAGTGGAGGCTCAGATCGACCTCGATCGTTGACCAAAACCAGACCAGCTGAGAGAAACTTTTGCTTTCTTTGATATTTTTTTATTTTGTGAATCCATTCCACTGAGGAATACAGCTGCATGTCAATAATGCCTCTCATATTTTGTGTATTTTTTCCACCGAAGGGAACAAGAACTCTGAGTTTACTGGTGGAGAACTGCGGAAGAGTGAATTATGGGCACACTCTGGATGAGCAGCGCAAAGGTACAAATTGTTCAGTAAACTGAAGGCTTTGTTGATGTTCGGTTACCACAAGTTTTGTCATATTACCTTTTTTTTTTTCTCCCAGAGACCTAGAAAGAAACTTAATTATCAATGTCTTAAGATCAAGCAAACTTAAAGCAGCTCTGACTCACCTTTCAGGCCTTGTTGGAGATATCGAGTTAAACAAGCACGTCCTCCGAGACTTCATTATTCATAGTCTGGGTATGAAGCCAAGCTTTGTAAACAGGTTTGTGTCTTTCAATTATAATCCAGTTTCCTTTCAAGTCTGTCTTGCTCCATCATTGCACTTGCCTGCTCTTGATTCAGTTCAGCTGATTATCTCCTTGCTGGACACAATTACAATGGGAAAAAAAAAAATAATAATAAGATTCAGGTATCAAAACAAAGACTTTCAGTTTAGCGTGATATGTTAAACATCTTAAAATTTCACTCTGTACGAAAGGTAGGTTACACAGCTGCAAGTGCACATCCTGAAAATCATTGCAGCTTTGTGCCAACCTTTCTGCATCAACAAAGAAAAACGACAATCGAATGTTAAAACACATCAGAGAATTGTAAAATAGTAATTTATCTTCATAGGGAACTGACAAGATCGACACCGGCCTTGTACAGCTGCACACTGAAACCTTGCAGTCAAAGCCAGTGCACACAAATACATCACAACTAACAAGCACAGAACTCAGACTGTGTAATGCAATAAGTAAAATAGCTTGAGCACTTTGTATCAGTACAGGTTTGGATTTTTGAATGCAAACTGTGCTTTGCAAACAGTTAAACACAGTGGGAGATCCTTTTAATTTGGCACTAGTTGCATAATGGTTTCGCAATTTCTTTACCACAACCATCCATAATAAGGTCTCATTTTGCAGGACCCAGAGCACCCTGAGAAGCATATGCATTTCCCTCATTATGTTCATATATTAAAGATTATAAAAACCCTCCTGTTTGTACTCAAATGCAGAAGTCAAGCATCTTTCACAACCTGTAACAGTCAGAAAATCTTTATTTATATTCATAAATTCTATGTATTTTGTTTTATATATATATTGATTGCCTTGTGAATGGAATTCATATTTTTTGTATTCTAAATCTGATTATATATGATGTAAGGTGACCTTGAGTGCTGTTATTATACTTATTACTATTTTGTTGTTATTGTTGTTATTTCCAGGAGTCCCAATGCATTGTTAGGTCTCTTTTCATTTACTGCAAAATTGCAATTTCTGCACCTCTTCACAGTTCTGAAAATGTCATGGCCTGAAGCTATCCACGAGTGAACGCTAAATATGCATAACCAAAGAGAGAAGTTTGGTCTTATATCATGCCAACCTTTTGAATTTACTTAGAGGCAAAATGAAATGTACTGTACTGCCAAAACAAAGATAGTGATTCCTAATATTTCCCTCGGCATTAATGTGCAAACTTTCACTTGACATTTACTGTAGGCACATAAATCCAAATAATATGATGCACTGCATACTGCTGACTACCTTGGAGCCCAGACTGATGGATTTTTATTTATTTATGTACTTTTAATTACAAGTGCAATGCTTTTTCCTTTTACAGACTCGAGAGTTCAGGTCACTGGGCATCTATGCGTCAGCAGCCCACTTTCCCAGGTTTCTTCCAGGCCAAACTCCACATGATCACCTATCCGAAAGACACCTTCATCAAGCTCCCTGTGAGTGAGACAGGCAACAAAACAGCAGCACTACACACTACAGGCCCAAAAAACTGAGACTAAATACAACATATATTTAAAGTTCAAATACAGTGTAACTGTTTGTTACAGTGCTGTATTAATGGATAGTATAACAGTCTATAAACTGGTGTTTGGGTTGTTTTGCCCAAACGCTAAAAAGGTTCCCAATGGAAAATACCGTTTTAAAAGACCAAAGTAGATCATTTAATAATTTAGATATGATATTTTGTAATATTCCCTTTAGAGTTAAAATCAAAAATTAAGCTGTCTGTGCTTTAATAGAGACATTTGTAAAGCGTGGAATACCTTACATTGTTTTCCTAAGTCTTTACTACTTGAGTTTCTGCCAGACAATATTAGTAAAGCATTTTTATGCACTTCAATGCAGTGCACTTATTGGTTGAATTGGTCAAGTGTCTCTTGACTGATCATTCTTTTCCTGCTTTGTTGTATCTTTCTCGTGTTTTTTAGCTCGGAAATTTCCCACTTTTTTTTTTCAAGTATCGATACTTGAGGCGAAGTGGCTGGATGTTGAAAAGTTAAGAGCTTTCATTAAAGCCAACCAAGGATTCATTAAGAAAAAAGATGCGATTCATATTGGAAGTGAAGCTTGCCATGCCTTCTTGTTAGTCATCATCTTTTTTTTTTTTCTCAAAGACCAGCATTAATGTGGTTGTGTTCGCAGGGCTGGGGCAAAGGTGTAGTCTTTGTCAACGGCAAGAACCTGGGACGCTACTGGTCCATCGGCCCCCAGCAAACTCTCTATGTCCCAGGCCCTTGGCTTCACAAGGGGAATAACCAGGTACAGCACTTCTGTCTCATTATCATTGCTTCCCATTCACAGGATGTTTTAGCACATTTGGTGACCTGATTTTAGTAATGTTAATAATGCAAAGCTTTGTGGAATAACCTGCTTTGCTATTGTTGTGTTTAACTTAAATTGTCTTTAGTCTTACATTATGTAAATCAACAGGATATTTACATAACTACTAAACGCCTCAAGGAGATATAGTGGACTGTTAAAGGCAGAGGAAGAATGTTTTTTTTAATGTTTTACGCAAAGTTCCAACTCTTTGGAATCAGTTTTGTAGTTATGTCACCGCTCTAAAACTAAACCTTTAAAAATGGATGGTAGATTTCCTACAGATGGCACCAGTAACATGACCAATAAAAAGTTCTAAAGATTAAAACAGCAAAAAATATGTGGTCAAATGCGTCCCGAACTTGTTTGGCAAGTTGTCTGAGTGTTCACATCACCGTATGTCTCTGGTGGTCGTTTTAAACTTGTTTTCAATGCTGTCCACTTGTGATCTGATCGCCTGAGACACATTTCAAAAGCAAGTGTAAACAGTGTTTGTCCCTCTCGCCTTTCCCAACTTCTCTTTTCCGTGAGTGTGCATATATTGACGTTCAACCACCCACTCTCGGTGTCCTTTCACGACCTCAAGCTTAGCTGGTATCTCTCTGCTTTATTACAGGTCATAGTATTTGAAGAGCAGGAAACAGATGGCAAGATTCTATTCTCCAGCAGCCCTGACTATGGCATGTCTGTTGATGTCCAGTGAGGACAGGAGGTGAAAGGGGAGCTCGGACGAGCAGAGGAGGATGATGGGAGAGAGTAGCCGAGGAGATCATGACTGAGGCTTTGGGTGTAAGCCTCGTCTCATAAAGCACCAAAGCTCTGCAGCAACCAGCAGCACTTTTGTCAGTGAATATGACGCTCCGTCTCCAATCAGAAGACTCAGAAGTGATCCATACTGGGGTTTTTTTGTCATTTTTTAAAATTTGGTGACTGTTTTTATGACATTCTGTTAAATCTTTTGCATATGATTTTGTGACAATATCATTAACACACACTCACATGCTGCATAACTGGAAACCATGAGGATTTTTACAGAAAGTGTATCTTGATTGCAATAAAGTGTCATTAGATCTTTTCCTCTTACAGGCTTAATTTAAAAATTACAGGTTGCGTAAAAAAAACTGTGAATAAAGACCGGTTTGACCTTTGTGTCAGTAGCCAAGGAAGCTTGTGAACTGCTTTATTTACCCTGCACACTGAGAGCCTGTTTATTATAACTCTGGTTGCTTTTAAGATTTAACTTCTTTATGATATACTGTGAGCTCCTGTAGAGAGGTCAAGATCGCAAGCTGCATTTGGAAATAATTTTCATAAACTCATCCCTGTGTGTTATCACATCCTGAATATCATCACTCAGCCCTCTTTAAGACTGATGCAACGGTGAACCTCTGCTGTCTCATTTTAAGACTCTGCTGCCGTGTTAACCAAACTGTGTTGCATTAGTCAAAACGGATACGTGCTCTAAGCTTTGGGTTAATGTGCTGCTGAAATCCAGTCAGATTTGCTTTCACCAGCTGTTCATGTTCACACTTAGCCGAGTTATTTGTCCAAGTGTTTGCTAAGTGCAGATTTATAAATCAGTTCTACTTAAACATCTTTACCAAATTTTTACTTGATTTAACTGAAAACCTATAACCTACAAAATTAAAACCTACATTAATTTGAATAAAATTATGTATTTTTGTCAATAAAAACATCTTTGGAAAGATATATGGTAATGTGAGTGCACAACTTAAACATATAACAGGCCTATTTTTTTACAGACATTTAAAGGTAGAAATCTTACATCTCATACATTTAAGCTCATACTAGCTGAGATCTTCCCTCTATGTTAAACTTACAGCCAGAAGTAGCTAAAAAAAACCCCAAAAAACTGGAATGAGTTTTGTAAAGCAACAGGTGAAGACAAGAAAATATTCAGGAGTTTGGTGGACAACTGTGAAATATTCCTCACATTTTCTGTAGTGGTGAAATATGCAGTGTGTGCATATTGCATGAAGCTATTATCAATATGTATTCGAGCAGTGCAATACATCATCCACACATGCCCACAGGCCAAACATGACAAGCATGTGTGTCTTTACGTGTAATGACGACCAGTGTACAAACACAATACTCAGGCAACGTTCTTGTCAATTTTTTTTTATTTCTCTTGATTCAACTAACATCTTTCTCTGAGACAGAATTGCTGTGGCAAATAAACAACCTTAAGAGTCACATGCATAAAATGTGAATCACATGAGGCTGGAAGATGACAGTGGAGATGAGGAAAAAGGTAGGACTTGTGTATAAAGTGTATTGTGCCTTAGAGAAGCCCTCAGAGGATTAACTGATCATTAACTGACATTAAATACTGAATAACCTGTACTGCTAAAGTCGATGTAAGGGTACGTTGATCCTAGTAGACTAATTCTTGGTGTTAGATATTGCTTCATACGTCATTTGTCGGAGTCAAAAAGTTTTCAAATCAGACATCAGACAAAGTAGTTAACATCACTTTCGAGGTGGAGCCCTTTGAATTGTTCTGCTGCTTCAGGACACCACAAATGATACACAACATGTTCACTTTTTTTTTAGTAAAACTTGTTAACACAAAATGAGAACAAGTTAGGGTGTTTTTTAAAGGACAGTTTTTCTTTGACATATTTTTAAAAAAATTTTTGGCCAAAACATCTTACAGTAATTTAGTTCAGGTCTAGTTCAGGTTTAATTCATTCGGATTAAAAGTTAATAATGACATGTACTAAACAGCAATGTGATGAAGAGGATGATGTGTGTGTTTTGTGTGTGTGTGTGTGTGTGTGCTGTTGGTAGCGTTACTGATGATAATCCATGTGTGTGGTTCACTGTATGTGCACATGCTTTTTTTTAAGAGAGCAGTTGAAAAAATACAGATTCCAGGGCAAACGCTGCTGTGATTTAATTGCACATCCACACTTGAAATAAATACATAAATAAATATATTAAATTGGATTTTTTTTTTCTCCTTTTTTTTTTAGAATAAATAACGGGAGGCAACTCGAAGAAAAGAACAAATCCAAAAGATAGTCTGTGATCTCCATGGCTGATCCCTGTGCAGTGTGTACTATCATGCAGTCAATGAAAACATCCAGTTTGATGGGGGATAAAATACAGCCATTTTCTGAATGAGCATCTTATCGTGTTCCAAGAGCAATATGTAATAACACATTTCCCTTGGCTGATGAGCCCGAGAGGCTGCAACATCTTTGTAAGTTTTCATCCTGCAGCAGTGTATTTTGGGTTGCGTGTGCTGAACTGGGGGGGGGGGGGGTGGATGGAGATAATCTGGCAACAGTAAAGGGGCTCAGCGTTTGAATTATCTCCAGCTACTTCTGCTGGGCAATGTTAGATAAGAACCACCACTGGGTATTGCACTAGACGGATGATTTATCAAGTCAAGGAGAGATTCTATTATATGAGGTGCAGAATAACTTTGTTACAGTGTTCAGACGTACAGCGTCGTATCTACTGATGTCTAATGTTAGAGGTGCTGTGACTCCCTCCTGTGATCCAGTTAACGTACAACAGATGGGATACTAATACAAAACAAAAAAAACCGTGAGATACCCACATCAGCCCACAGCGCTGGAGATGGCAGGTCAACGTTGTTACTCAGTCATTAGCAAAAATAAGATTTATTTATGTTGTGCTTTTCTTTCGCCTGCTTTTCATCCAGAGTAGCGCGTCTCATCTTATTTCATAAGTGGAAGCCAAAGTTGTCTCTTAAAAAAAAAATATATATTTAGGGCCATGCATAAATTATTTATCAGTTATCTATTATTCATAACTTACAGCAGCTGTTTGAAGGTGAGTTGTGTTAAAAGTCAGCAGATGTAGCCTGAGCATCTAAATGTACTGTATGTTTTGGCGAATTCTGTCTCCTTCACAGCACAGTAAAGTGTTTTTTTCTATTATTATCATTATTATTATTATCTTGAACAGAAAGAGAGAGAGAGGAGAGAGGGGCTGACAAGCCTAGTAAAACCAAATTCCTGGACTTTGATGCTGTTTCATCCTTCTCTTTTTTTGTTCTCGCACACAACCAACCTTTGTTATCTCGCGGCCTGTGTACATATGAGCGTGCATAGACAAGGGGAAATAAGAATAATAACTCAGTGAAATGACACCCAATTTCCCCAAAGTGTCAAAAATGACACCTCATGTGAAAGCTTACATGGCAGCGAGTTCAGCATTTGTTAGTATTCTGTGTAGCTGAGTTGAAGCTCTTGTCTATGTCTCATTAAAGTGGATTTTCTATTACTTAACAAAGTTGGTGATGTGCTATTAAAACCTAAACTGAGCCTGTGCCTTGTCGTGTGTCATTAGGAGGAATTCATCAGGGGAAAAAAGACGAGAGAGTTTGTTTCGCCTATAAATACATAATGTTGTCAAAATTTGTCACCAATCCTCTGATTGTTTTCATGTTGAATTACTATTTACACATGTTGCTGCACGGGAAACATTGTTTGTGTGTTTGCCTAAGTGCTAAGAAGAGTGTCAGGATTTTTGACGTTAATGTGTACGCTTCAGCCTCTGAGCACGGGGGGGGGGGACATTTCAAACAGCAATCTCTCTTCAAGTGTACAGGGTGTCTCATATGGATGAGTTACAATGACACTATAAAATGAGCAATGATAACCCAAGAGTAAATGTAGGTAAGAGAGTCAGTAGAATTGAACTAGCAAGTCAAGTGCCTGTAAAACACCCAAACCAATTACATTGAATTAAAGCAAACATTTCATAGTTATCAAAAAGAACATTCCTTCCCTTTTGCTATGTTTGTGTTTGCTCAGAGGAAAAAAAAAAACAAAAAAAAAACCACGAGACACGTTCGTCCTCGGAGTCGTGTTTCTCCATCCAGGCTGATGATGTGGGCCGTGTCCTTAAATCCAAGAAGAATTTACATCTCGTACCATGTGCAGATCCAGACAATATTACCATTGTATGTATTTTTTTTCTTTTTTACTTTGAGGCGATGGGTGTTCATTAACCTGCTTGTTTGGTTGAATCTGCTGGCTGTATGCTTTTTTTCCTATTGTGCTGTCTCTTTTGTTGTTATGTCGTCCTCAGTTTTCCCGTGAAGGTGCAGGTTGCGTCCGTCCACACCGGCCTCATGAGGACATCCTTTATGTCGTCTCCTCTGCATTTCAATCGTGGACAGTTAGAACAACTGCTGCCTCTTGCTAATCTGTGCTTTAATATGATACATTTGTACTGTTGAAGTCCATATTTTAAAAATGTCAGATTCAGTCAAGAGGATTAAAATCCCCTTTCAAAGGCCCCCCCATTTCCTTTTTTTTTTTTTTCCTGATGATTAAGACATGAACGCTGGTTGCACTTATCAAGAGACTTGGCCGTTTCCTTCCTTCGCGGGTCCAATCACCTGCAATAGAAAGGATTAAGATATGCTAAGAAAGAGCACTAAGCCTTAATCAAGGTTATTTGAGCCTGTTTATTCATTGGTGACATTTAATGAAGGACAACAGCTGCTGTAATTGTACCTTAATAGAAATCACATTAAAAAATCGATGTACAATGAATCAGGAAGTATTAAAAACACCTGCTCTATTTGGAGTCTAACTGAAAACAGATGAAAATTATTGTGATATTTCCAATTTTCCCTCTGAAGGAAGTTTCATGATGGAAAAAAGCAGGTTCACATCTGTAATAGGAGGCACTTAAAGATGTGTAAAAATGTTATTTATTTACCATTGTCTGAAGGGGAAATGGTCAAATCTCCACATTGGGATCTGTGAATCCTTTTTTGCCCTCGTTTACAAGGACAGGTTTCTCCGTTCTTGTGTGCCACACAAGTATCTGGTGGAGAAAAGAACACAAACAACAGCATTAACATTAGTAACATGCTGTTCCCTGAATGCACCCTGTCTCTCCTCCCTTTCAGCTCCCTGTCTGCCTCATGTTCTCCTAAAAAACAGTCGATTTGCAGTGATACCTTCAGCAGGACCTATCTGTGTGTAAAGAGCTACTTGAGCGTGAGCCCTGCATTAGGAGGGATTGAAGAGGGACCGCACGAGTGTGTTATCTTGCAAATATGACATGGCCCTCTGTTTGGCCCTTTCCTGATGGCTTCCTCTGAATGGCAGCCAGCTCAAAATGTTTTCGACGCTGTGCATATGAGCTTTTTTGCCATTGCGGTAGCAGTACAGATCTGTATAGCTCTTCTGGGTTTGCTATTGTTCTAGTGAGACTTCAGACTTGGTTCATTTGGCCCCAGAGACCAGACAAACATCCAGGAAAAGGATGGCGAACAGGGGAGAGAGAGAGAGTGAGTGTTGGGGGGGGGGAGTGTCAGGCTCATTTTCCCCGCTCTCCTCTGCGTTGGAACCTTCCTCCCTTTCATCTCGCCGTGGTGGCAGACATGAATTATGCATGGGGCGTGTTTGAGATGTGCCAGGAGCCCACTCCCACTTTGCTCAGGTGTGTGTGTGTGGGGGGGGGAGGTTAATAGTCACGCTTGCATCTGAAGTGGTAGATTATAAGGAAGAGAGGGGTCTAAGCACGACCATCCATTTTTTTTTCCTTCCTCTTTTCCTCTGCCCTTCTGTCGGGCCCTGCGCTCATCTGTAATCAGTGTGATGTCCCTGCCTCCCTGTAACCCCCCCAAGTCCAATTCCGCTCTCTCAGCCGTTCCCTGAATCCCCTCTTTTCATTTACCCCTCTGAATGGCTGGGGGAGAGCAGGAGAAAAAGCTGGCTGAAAGTATCTCTTGCTCTCCCTTCCTTTCTCCTCTCTCTCTCTCCCTCTCTTTGTGTGTCTGTGTGGAGGGGAGATTGCAGTGTGCATACTGGCTAGCTGAAGCCCTCTGGCTGACTCCTCTTTGCCCAAAGAGAGGCTTAGTGATGTGACCCAGACCAAGGGCCGTAAGAAAGAACGGTGGAGTTGGCATGGAGAAGAGCATAGCTGCTTCTGCTGCTTCCCTCAAGCCTCTTTCTGAGTCTGTGTGCGTTTGTGTGCGTGTGTGTGTGCTAGATTGCATGTGGGCAGTGTAGAAATATAATCAATGGTATCTAACTTTTAAGCAACAACTTTGCACTCATTTACATTCTGAAAATTTGAAAATTATCATGTTGTCATGGAATTTTTACCGAAAAAAAAAAACAGATTTCACTGTTTCTCTGTTACAGTAAACATAAGGATGTGCTGATTTGTGTTTTTTGGATCAGGTTATTTTAACAAAGTAAGTTTACAGGATCAAAAACACATGATATCCTAATTAGTGATTGAGGAAAATCTCATTTGATGCTTGCAACATTTGTGTGCTGTTGTGAGAGCATTTCAGAGGAGATAAGAAAAGTGCGGTGGTCCACTGTCTTTTCATCCTCTTTTAAAGAAAAAAGCTTTTTTATTTGCTTCCTTAATAAGAGTCAGTTAAAACAATCAAAACCACTTTCTAACTTCGTTTAAAATGCAAAACCACAGCCGGAAGCCGCTTAGCATTTAGCTTCCTCTTAGCACAAAGCCTGCAAACAGATCAGCTGGCTTTGTCAATAGGTAACAAAATCTTTCTACCATCGCCTCTAAAGCTTATTAATTTTGACAGTAGAGCAAATATGTGTACTGTAGTGTGTATGTCTTTAAATATCAAAGTATTCCTTTTATAATTCATCGTCTCTTGTCTCATATGGGAGCCATATTGTGTTAATTTTTCGGAGGTGGTAACTGTTTTGATTCGTTTGTTTCTGTGAAGCCTCAGTTTCTCACTCCCTCATGTTTATCTTATGAGTAGTACTGTATCTTGCATCATCAAGGCAGAGTGCTTGCAATGGTGTTAGTTATTACATAACTTCTAAAAAACATAATAACACCCTCTGTTGTTCTGGGTGACATTCAGTATGGGACCTAATTTCGACACTGTGAAAAATATATTATGGTTTCTTCACTCAGAATCTGAAGTATTTTTAAAAAACATAATTTACCCAGCTGGTTCTTTAGCACTTAAAATAAGAAATCAATAGATTTTAATGCAGCTACTTTTCACTCTGGTACATTTATTTTACAACTATAGATACTCTTTGGTAACTTTATGCATTAAGATTTTGCACTAAATTGCTTAACGATCAACTGTATTGGCACCTTTTTAAGATGCTCTTAGAGGAACTCACAGATGATGCAACACAATCACTCGAGATGCATCTTTTCTTCTCTGCCAGTCTAATTGATGGTTGTACAGGCATCAGTAGGCTCACGATTGATTATTGGCATTTCTATATCCATTTATTGATTTCTGTGGGAGTGTAAATGAAGCTTGTGTACATTCATCCGCTTAATTACTAGGATTTATGACAGACAGACAGACAGAGCTTTTTAATTCTAAAGAAAACATAGTGAAAGTATATCCCTCTTTGTGCGTACATACAGTTTTAGTCATGAATCTGCACATCTTAGTTTTATGCATCTGTTTCCTGGCTTAAATTTTTTAAAACCAGTTTTCACCATCCCTACAAACACTTAAGAAAATTCTGTAACTAGGCTACAAACTGATGAAAAGAAAAAACAAAAATACCTTAGTGCAATTGGCTGCTTTAGGTTCCAGGTCATTGAGTGTGACAAGTTCCCGGAGCAAGCTGCTCTCCTGGTAGCCTCCCTTCACCCCACGAAGCTTAAAGTACGCCTGAGGCTTGAAGAGGATGAGCCTCAGGTTGATGGCAAAGCCAGCCATGTCGATGGCAAAGGGCCGGTGGGGGTCGAACACCGTCTTCCAGCCGTAGACCTTTCCAGCTGCATTGACCTTGGGGGACTCATACCGCAAGCCGCCCACAAAGGCCACAGGCCACACTGACACTTTGCGAGTCGATCTCATCTAGCGGGAGCAGGGTAAGGAAGAGAAATGGAGGAGGGAAGAGAGCAAATTAGTCATCTGAGAAAGCGTACATGACAGTGAGACACGGTGTTTGAGCATCAGCCGCCACCGTCGCGGCAGAGCAAGGATGGAGGGTTTTTAGAGGCGCTGCTATTACTCATTCTGAAAGATGGTGAATATTGACCAGGCCATTGTGCTGTTTGCAGCTGACACACTGTTGAAAGCAGATTGCACACAATGTTCAGCAGCTGCCCTACAATGAGATAATTAAGACACAGCCATCTTTAAAGAGAGTAAAAGCGGAGAGAGCCATGAGGCTTTGAAGGGGCTAAGCCATTAGAGCAAGTGGCTCTAGCTGCTGGTCGGCTGAGATTCTTTAAGGTAGAGCAATGCCATCCTCCCCTGTTTCTTCTTCTTCTTCTTCTTTTTTTTTTGGCCTTTAATCTTCCAACATCAAACGATCTTGCCGCCCTTTTCTTTGTCTGCCTCTCAGTGAGGGAAGAGGAAGGTTTAGAAACAGCAGAGTCATTAAATCAAACTCAATGCAGCAGAAATAATGATGCCGGCGCCTCTCAGTACAGTACGGCACCTTACAGTATCTAGTACATGTGCTGATGGCATAAATTACATTAGAGCCCCTGCATGCATAAAAGAACACGCGTGTTAAAAAGTTTTAATCCTTGTTTGCGCATGTGTGCTCGTTAAAGCATGAATAACATGTTTTTCGATGCGTTTTGGTTATCTGATTGGCTGCTATGTGGTCAGTTCAGAGGATCAGACGGTAGCAGGGTGTTAACAGCATGAGGTGAGCTGGGGGCTTATGGGAATCTGTGGATTTGAGATTTAGGGACAAATACTGTGCCAGGCACCCAGATAACATTTGGCAGGATGTCCGGTCCTAATGAGCCGCGGGTGTTAATGGTGGAAGAGAGCTTGAGTGCTTCTATGCTGCTTTATTAAACACAGGATCATGTTTCTTTTGTTTTCTTAAGTCTTTTACATGTGGCTTTCTTCGTTAGCTGTGCTTTGTTGTTGTATTTTTCACATCCACACAACAACTTAATCCCCTCAAATGTCCAAATGTCATCTGCTTCTTCCTTTAACATATATACGTGCATTTGACATGGGCAGTGTGTAATATCATGCAACTTAAGGGTTTTTTTAAACAGTAAACAAACATATGTATATGATGTTGTGAAGTACCCTGGGATCATATGATTTTTTTTTTTGGTAAATGGGCACAGTTGTAGATGAAAATCTATCTGACTGACTTAGACAGAAATGTTCATTGGCGAGTTAATGTATCAGTGTATTTAAGTGTATTTAAGTCACGTTTGCCTCCTTCATTCCTCTCTCTCAGACTGGAAATACTGCAGAAGTTGGCCTCAGGAGACAAAACAAAACACACTGTTAGCCTCAAAAATTCTTACAAAGATATAGTTTTTTTTAGACATTTTAAGATGTAAATTTTCATGTATATGTTTGAAAAACTTAGAATGTAAGAGTAAATAAAAAAGGTTTCCATAAATCAGACATTGCAGTATAATGAGAACACAAGTTCTGACTCTATTCTGGTTGATGTTTGTGTGTTTTTTGCACAGAGGTTTTAGTTTACTGTTGTTAGTTTGCAGCTTACTTGCAGTTTATATTTGAATGCCCGTGTGTGCAATTAAGCTCTATATCCTGCTCCACTCCGTCTTTGTCCAAACAAAAGAAATGTACCGGAGTTATTTAAGCTTTAGTATCCTGATTAAATTTTTATTTGTTCGGTTAAAAAATGCATTTTTTTTCTAGAGCAAGTCTTTTATTTGAAAAATACTAGAGTGCAGTATTGTGTTATAAAAGTTTTATTTTAATAATACCAGTTAAATGGCTTAAATGATAAATATTCATGATAAAATTGTTACATTTCATAATTGATGATAGATTTTTTAGTTTGAATAAATTATGAAAGCAGCAATAGTCAAAATATATTGACAATGTTGAGTTTTTCCACATGACATTCTGATTACTTGGTTTGCGCTAATTTCTAGGATAAAAGTTGCTGACCTTTTTTTTCTTAAAGGCTGAATTGGAGAACTGTGTGTTTCCCCTTAGAATAGCACATGCCAGTAAATAAGTTCTTGGTTTGGGATTTTTCCTTCGTAAGCCTCTATTATTCATGCGGTTCTTTACAGGGTGGTATTTAACTGCTGGAAATGAATATTTAATGAACGTGTGTTTTTTCTTTTTTCTCTTAAGTTTTAATAAATGCATGGCCCAATCCAAAAAAAAGCTTACTTTACATTAACCAGGAGAAAAAGATAAACCTATTTTTAATACATGGAGCAGCTCACATCACTCTTTGAATCTAGTCTCTGTGCTATTTGAGGCGTTTTCTTAAACACTCTCTGTATCACAAGTGTTTAGACACTCTGACTATTTACTGTAGAGTCAGCAAACTACTGAGTTTTTACCACAGTGTCAGCAAACTATACTGTAGTTGCAGTCAACTCTCTGTTTTCTGTCTATCCAGCTGTCACTTTCTCTTCTTCTCTCATTTCTTTTTCCTGTCTTCAACCTCCCCACCGCCACTCCTCCGCCCCTCTCTCCGTCCCCCTCAGGGCCGTTACTCTGGCCCATAAATAGGCCTGTTGGAGGTGATGGAGAGCCTCTGAGGGAAACGGAGCACTTCGGCTGATTCCCAGAGAAAGGTAATGACAGGCCCCGTCAATACACGCCGCTCCATTTACTACGGACCCCGTCTGCACTACTAACAAGACTTGAGGCTAATACTCAGAGGACCTAGACCGTGTCCGCTCAGGTAATTCAACTGATGTCAAGATGGATGGCCTGAGATGTACTGATTATATGCCCAAACTTCTCTCCACTGGCTTCACATCCTGCACTGCACTTGTTAAGTGCTAAAAAAAATTGCTTCAAGTAACTGAGTACATATAGTTCAGCCTCCTCTTATGGAAAATACAAATGATGCCTGCAGTTCATTGCTCTCAGAAGTGCTGCACATGTATGTAATTTATGTTTTACTTTAAATATATGTCAACCTGTGTTACAGGGGCCCACAAGAAAGCATGAAATTAAAAAAAGTAAATGTACATTTTTGCATTATTTTACCCAAATAAATATAACTCCAGTATATATACATATATGTAGACTACAGACCATAATTGGCAATAACTCTTTTCATAGCTAATATTTATTCCCTGCACAAAAATTCAAAGACTCAATATATATTTTGCTCACCTCAATATTTCTTAGAGTCTGTCAGTTTTACTTAACTGCATCTTTGATCTGCTGCTAAAAAAGATCATAACACATTGCCAAGTTTTTTGTTGATCTTTGGTTCGTCTGGTCGATTCCAGTCACTCCTCTGTTGTACTGAGCTTTCGAGCTATGTGAACAGGCATAACCTATTGGAATATGTGGGGTTTCTTTGCCGGGAATGGCTCAATCTCCCAGGCCCTCTGAATTACCCACACTGCACTCTGCTAAAGGTTTGTTTTTCAGAAGCTCAAGTGGACTTCAGTGGTGCAGCATTTTAAGGTGGATGAGGCTTCAGAACTGTGAACTGTGGTGCAAAGTTGGCAACGTTTGGTCTTTAGCCTTCAAGTTTCCTGTTAAAAAACATAGCAGGAAGGTTGTTTTTCAGTGAAAGATTACGTAAAGGCTTTCAATGAAAACTGTATAACATTTTAACATAACAATTTTTAAAAATACGATATAACAATATGGAACATATGTTTGAGTAAATCTTTTGGTATTTGTGTGTACTTGTATTGTCTGAAATGTTTCCAACCATTTTAAAATCTTGAGAAATCTGCAATTTTGTTCAAGGTAACTGTGAGTTTTATTTTGTACCCTGTTACCGCAACTTCTGGGAAAACACCAGATGATTTAGTGTGCGAGGAACAAAGTAAAGACATGTGAAAAAAAATGTGATTAAAAAATGTGATTAAAACTTTAAATAGTTATCCCTTTCAGGAATGTTTCTGCCTGAGACAGTCAGATAGATTTTCATCGGCATAACGGCTGCTTAACAATGATCTTTTGTTGTCGTTGCCTTGTGTGACAGACCACTGGGAACAGGAATTATAAATGATGGGTAATAATAATTAGCTCTATGCTTTAAGTTAAAGAAAATTCTATAGGTATTTTCATGGTATGCGGGTTGAGGTTATAGATGATTGAGTTATGGTAACACTCTGGGCATGACTTCAATTTGTAAATGTAAATGTGACCTTTAAGAACACTAAACCACACTATGATAAAGCTAATTCAAATTCATGTAAAGGCTGGCGTTTGTTTGGCATTGATGCAACATGGCAAACCTCTACTTACCACAGGCCTGCATTCAGAATCATTTTGTAAGTTTTCATTAGATGCTCTAATGGGAAGAGCGATTTTCTGGCCAAATTTGCCAGATTATGTAAATATGTGTGTAATACACCAGCACTGACCTCTTCAAAAAGCTCCAGGCTGTATGTGTTGTCGTCATCAGCAAAGTAGACGATCCCAGCCTGGCTGGTGTTGGCGTTGAAGGTCTCCCTCAGCCACCGGAGGGCCAGATTCCTCTGCATTGTCCCTCTGGGGATTCTGGGGTCTCGGGTGTCACCCCTCAGCTTATAGTTCCTGGGCGTCTCCACATTGAGGTGGGTGTAGTTGAGCCCTGTTTCTCGGAGGAGCCGCGTTACGAGAGGCGTTCTCCTCTGCGAGTCCTCCACCAGGATCCAGTGCAGGTTGGGAACGTGGAGGAAAGTGTTTGCCAGGCGCGTCAGCTCCGCCTTCTGCACTGGTCGGCTGTATGTTGGGGTGATGATGTGGATGGTGGGCAGCACATCGGACCAGGGTGGAGGTCGCGTGTACACATACTCTGTCCTCACCACCTCCACAATGTCCTTATCTGAGGCACAGTATTCCTTGGAGTCCTGTGTCTGGCCACCTGCCTCCCTCTTGCCCTCGACACCATCATCTGCAGATGTGGGGATAAGAAGACATGTAAGGCATTAGTGCAACCTTGGGCTGCCCTTTTTATATTTGCCTCAGGTGACTTAAACCCAATGGGGGTAAAGTGTACCTGAGAGCCGGTGGTGGCGGACTGCAAGCCTCTCTGGAATGATAAAGATCTCTTTTACTAGGTGGTGACAGGCTGCAAAAAGTGAGAGCAGGCACCGTGAGAGGATAACACAGCTGATGGACAGAGAGACAGGCGCAGGGAAAGGGAGGGGAGGGATGAGTTTTTCTATTCCCCGAGCACTGCCTTTTTGCTTTTCTTTACAAAGAAAGAAAAAAAATGTATGTGGATCCAGTAGACATGTCCCTCTTTTTATGTTCAGACTCCCTTATTTCCCTGCCTTTCCTCCTCCTTTTCCCGAAAATACTACAGCTGTGTTACTGCCAAGGGTTATTTTGCTGAATTTAGAAAGTCCTTCACTTCACATTTAAATGGAACTATAAAATGATACTATAAATATTTTTTTATCCCAGAGATCCCCAAACATTAGAAAAAAATGCAGTGTGTGTTATTGTGAGCTTCTGTTTCCAACCTGTTGGACCTCATTTGTGGTTGCTAACATGGACTGAACACATAAAAAAATAAGTCAATCTCTAATACAAAGATGTTTTGGCAGAAATATCTGCAAATACTCAGAAACTGAAATTTGCTTTTGTTTTGTGTGGACAACACACACAATTCTTTAAGATTGTCACAAGAAACTTATGGAATTTTCGTCCTCTTGACCACATTTATGCACAAATTCAATGTGCTTCATGATATTAGCAGTTTTATTAAATTGTAGGCTTTCTCACGTTAGATTTCATTTAAAACCTGCAAAGAGAAAGATGTTGGTTTTTTTTTAAGTGTCGCCTTTGCCAAGCTGTTTTTAAATGATGTTCACTATTTTAAAGAAGCACATTGGGTCAGCGTGACAAACTATGAATGTTTCAATGAGCTGAGCTGTCTGGTTAATCAACCTCTGTGGTCATGTTGGACATTTGACAGTCATTAAATAGAACTGATAAATCTCCAAACAGCTACAGCACTCCAGCAGTAGCTTTTTGTCTTGTTTCTGTCCTCTGTAGGAAGTTTATCACAAATTTAAAACTAAATATCGAAAAAATACGACTGCTTACTCACAGTTTACACGAAAGCAGTGGTGAATCTGTCAGATGACACATCGTAACTTGACTCCAGCGTCAGAGGCTGTAATAGTTTTGCGCCAATAATGACGGATCGAATATGATTATGGAATCATTAGGGTTGTTAATTTCTTTTCATTGTGCCACAGCTAATGGCAATTTTTGTCACTGTTCTGCCTGAGCACCGTTTGCACCTCCAACATAAGGAGGATTTTTCTGCAGCACATAGATTAACACAATCTGCTGATGGCCAGATGTTCAACAGAGGCTGCCAGCAAGCGAGCTGCCAAAAGAACCTCTAGCCTCTCTTTTAAGAGCACACAGAGGGAAGCCTGCACGTAAAGCTGGGTCAGATAGCAAAAAACACAGAGCAAAAACAATTCTCCACGCTTCATTGTGTCTTCATTGTATTCAATAAGATATTCAAATTGCTGCATGTATTTCATTTGTTGACACCTTTTACACAAGTAAGAATTCCATGCCAAATCTTTATTTTTTTTTATTTCTTTCCTGTACAGAAAAACTTTTGGAACAAAAAACATAATACATGCTGGACTTGTATTGACTCCAGACTTCCTTGGGTCATTTGTGCAAACCTGTTTTGTTTGTTAACCCCCATATGTGCGTTAATGACACTATAAGAAGAGGGGCAGAGAACTCTATTGATTTGCTGTCGCTCTAATTTGGGTTTGTTTACTCTCCAGCATACTTGACATTTTACACTGTTGGTTTGTGGTATCATGGGGAACGATTGGGAGGCTCATGAGTATGTGAATTAATGACTCAGACTGCTTTGCAAATGTGATATTACACAGGGACCCAAGATATCCCATGGATCTGAACAAGCAGACAGTTATTATTGCTGATAAAAGTAACTTTGGACTCAATTTACTCCATGTGAAACAGGGCAGTGGTCAAAATTGTACTGAAAAAACAAATGACATGCTGCTGTGCGGTTTATGTTAGTTTATGTGCTGTGAATGCTGTTAAAAGACATTGTTACACACTTAATTGGGCAAGTTAATAAAAACAAAAGTACAATCAATGCATTTTAAAAAACTGCTAAAGAATTCATACTGTTCAGCTGACAGACTATATGCTCAATAACAATAAATCAGAGACGTATAAGTGTGTATATGTGATGGTAACATCTTAGCTGATGAGGTTTATGATGTTAGACAAGTGTTATTGAGCTCCAATGAAGCTGATGGTCATGGTCACTGAGTGCCTCTAAATGAACGGCCTGTTGTCTGTGCCTGAAGTGTAGTGTTGGGTTCGAGGACCCACTTCAGGGATGATATTGCGAGTGGAGTGCAGAGCAGTGCGTACCCTTGCGGATGGCGAGGAGTGGAGTTATAGCGCTTTGGTGCCAAACGGTGATGAGCAGAGTCCAGGGTAACACGATCAACACGATGGCAAGAATATCTCTTCTCTTCGGCATCTCCAGGGTTGGTTATTTGGCTCGGCATTACCTGGAGAAAAAGGATAGGTGTAGTATCGTTCAGTATTTTGTTACATGGGATTTCAAGTAAAATTATCATTAAAAAATCCAGATATGTCTTAGTATCCGTTTATTATTGCACATAATAAAAGTTTAGGGAAATAATCCACAACATTTTCAAGCTAATTTCAAATACTTGGGTATAAGGAGGTAGATTTATTGGACCTTAATTATTATAAACTGCCTCAAACACACCATATCAGACATTAGAGGACACCCATATTTATTAGGACCAGTGTCATTGAAGAGAGTGGAAAAGAAGAACTTCAGCGATGCAGAACGTGTCTAATTTTGTACTGAAAAAATTAAAAAAATAAAATATACTGCTGCAGCAGACACAGTGCCGTTACAGCCTCACCAAAAGTCATTAACAGTGAGATATTGGAGCAGATAGTTGTTGATTAACCAATGCAGAAAACTGCATAAAGCTGATAAAAAATGCAGAATAAAGCTGCAAAGTGTCACAGCTAACAGAGGGAAGGTCAAAGCCGCAGGAGGCGGCCATGGAACAGGAGCTTGTGCCCTCTGCCAACCCAGTGAGCTCATCCACGCCATCACTGAGGACAGAGCAGTGACTTCATGCCCAGTGCTGCAACTATTTACCAGCCAAATGGCAGGAAACTATGTTACCAGACTGTAGGTTGACTGTTTGGCAGCATTCAGAGTCCAGATCACTTGGTTGAGCTTTGTATTCATTTTGAAAAACTAATTACAGCATGAAAGGCCTGAACTGGGGATTAATTGAAATACCATTTACAAATGAATGTAACCTTGTTTAATATGTCAATAATTCACAATTTCTCACCATATGATTAAAAATTAGTGTTTAATCTTTATAGGTAACTAATGAAATGTACACTTCAATCAAAAAGGCTAGAATGTCAAGGCAGTAACTTTTAGGTCTAACAATCTTATTGAATACATTTATTGTATTTTGTACCTCATTGACCTCATTTGGCATCAGCACAGTTTACATAATAGTTCTGATTCATCTCTTTTTGTCCTTTCTCAGTGGCTTGAGGCAAATTACTGCTTGGCACAGATCACTTGAACTTCTAAGCAATTAAAAAAAAGAAACTCCTCAATTTCATAAAAAAAAGTACCCTCACCCTACATTTCTCTATGTCAATGGCATTGGCTTTTCCATCTGTAACAATTTTTTTTATCAACTGTAGCTAGCAAGCTAACAAGGTAAAGTGAAGGTCAAGGTAAAGTTAGCTCACTGACATGGTCTCCAGCTGACTACACTTTGGCTAAAGCTCCATCTTCTTGTAAAATACTGCAGGGCTGATGTGTTTTTGTAGGCAGATTAGAAGTTAGTTTCATGCTAGTTTACTCAACAAGAAGCTGATGAGGTTTCTTTGTTGACTTTTTGATCAATGCAAAAAATAAGCCTTGTGACATTTTCTGGACAAAATGGATGGTTCATGAATGAGACCCCTTGTTTTGCCTCCAGCTGCATTTTTCATGCAGTTGTCTGCCAGAAGTTGCTGTGAAAGGACAAATGAACATTATTCAGCTCTTATGCCCTTATTCTAAACTGTTTGATGTTGAGAAATGACTCATGCACACATAAAATGACATGAAAAACTTTCAAATAACCAATACCAATACTTCTGACACAATCTCAGCAATTTCATTATTTTTCACAAATTAAGAATTTGGTGTAGACTGTTTACTGTGGATTTGACACTGTATTTCAGACAGTTTTATTATCGTGTCTGCTCACTTCACTGCATTTCATTTCCAAATATCTCATTTACTTGAATTTAGGGATGACAGATCTCTCCATGTCTCCCCGTTTCTGTCTCTCCTCCTCCTTAATAGGCTTCTGCATTATGCAGAGTCCAAGAAATAAAGTTATTAAATGATCTACTCAATTAAATAAGGAAGAAGTGCAGACATAATGTGAGCACAGGTGTTTGCTGTATTCTTTTCAGCTTTGCACATGAGGAAACCAGTCATCGGATTCCCCACAGTAATCCTGCTACCACTGCTGGGGGAAGCAGCAGCACATTGAGGCTTTACATAGTTGTACACGCCAATTAGGGGTGTCTCAGTGTACCTGCGCTGGTGATAACTGTGAGAATAATACAAAACATCCTAAATTATTTGGGGTTTTTTTGTTCTTCCTTTCTGTTTAGTAGGTTGCAGCATCGCAGCTTAACTCTGGGTGCCAACAGGCATAAACAAAAGAAATCTTTTTTGTTTTGTTTTGTTTTGTTTCGTACAGCCGTGGTTACAGACTTTCTCTCCACTTCTCTGCCCTCATATTTTCACTATGATTCTTTTCCTAAAAAAAAGAGAGAAAAAACACCAAATAATCAAAGTTAAAGATACATTTGATTGATATTTTTTCAAGTTGTACTGCCAAATCTACTGCCAGTAATATCTATCAAATTATTTTTCTTTCTCTTCTTCTTCTTTCTCTTATTATTATCATTATTATTATTGAGTAATATTTATTGGATATTATTGGATAAATATTTCTTAATGCTTAAACCGTGAGGTGCAAATAGCTTAAAATTCTTACACGAGCTGTGATATCTGCTGTCAAAGAAATCGGTCCTTTGAAATTTTGAAGACCCTTGTTTTGTCTTTTGCTTACATTTTATATAAATATGCTTTTAGTATTGGGAAGTCTCTTTCTCTGTTATCTTTATAATAGTGTTTGGAAAAATATAGATTTTTTTAATGGGATAAAACCCACAAAAAAACCCTCTTTTAATCAAATCAGTTTTGGTCTACATCTTTTTTTGTTGTTGTCAGTTTGGGTAGAACCCAACAAATTAAGTCCTCAGCCTCAGCTTTTCCTGGCGGGGAGGCATAAATAACCAATTCCAGCAAGATGGATCCCTCTGCAAATAAAGTCTGCTTTTAATGGACTTTAGGATACACCACTTCCATAAAATTAGAGAAGGAAAGAGAGAGAGAGAGAGGGAGATTAAAAATGTTCACGACTGAAGCAGCAGAGGCCAAGATATCCAGACTTATAGATCTTCATGCAAGTCAAGATCCTCAAACCTGTGATCCTGCATCTTTCAGAATGCAAATTTAAAGCATCTTATGTTAAACCCTCCATAACCAATCCAAAATGAAATAACCCTGACAAAACCACTGTGACATCATTAGGCTTATTTTCTCTGACTTAACAAAGCTTCACCAGAGCCACAGAAAACATTATAATTCTGTTGTTGCAGGTTGAATAGTATTCCCTGTAACCAGTGAAACGACCTGTGTAAAATCAGTCAAAAGCTCCTTTAACAGCACTGCATGCATTTGATGAATACAGGCATATGAAAGAAAGGCTTTGGATGCTCACCCACAGTTATAATTGGATCATGACACCACTGGTGACGCGCAGCTCAGAAGGATACGATGCATACTGGACGAGCTATGTTGTGGTGACATCCTCCATGACGCCTCAGCCGACCATTTCCTTTTTCCTCTTCCCCCGCCGCGTCTACTCACGCAGACAGGCGGCGCATGCAGAGTCTAGACCTGCAAAATAAGGCCATTTGAGTGAATATGAGGAGTGATGAGGGACTGTGGATGCTTTTTGTCTGTGTGCTTTCAGAGCGTGTGCCCTCATGTGCCCCCATGAGACATTCAAGGTCACTCAGCCAGGTTTAAACATAGCAGTTTGGACAGGGCCTCGGAGTCAAATGCCTTACAGAGATTCTTGGCTAAATGCACCGTCATGAGCGGTGTGGCTGTGTGATGTCTGTTCATTATTTAACATCAAAGAGCCTGAACTGAAAATACAGCAGAGGAAAAGTGTGTCAGCATAAACTAATGAACCCTAATTTGGATGCACACCATTTAGAATCAGGGATTTGGTTATATGCTGCATTTTTTTACTTTTACAAGGACAGCGTTTCTGCTCATATATGAAAGAGCTGGTACTACATATTGATAAGTAATTTTTCCTCATTGACTTCAATCTCCACTGCACAGGCACAGACTCAGTATTTTTTTCTTTTTACGCCTAATGTGGAAACTGAAAGAGGGTTAGTCACAACTCCATTGCTTGCCAGCAGTCTGGGGTGGGGGATGTTATAAAAATAAACTGGCATCATGTCTTATTCAAATACATCTGAGGGAACGCTGCTTCTATGGAGGCTTATGCTTCACTCAGCCAGTAATGTCTGCATGCGGCATCAGCTCTAAAACTGGATGGCTGAACACTGTATTTTTCGGGGGGTTTTGTAATAGAGAATCATATAAACTGCAAATATGTAGGTTTGGGGGGGAATGAACAGCAGGAGTCCCAGAATCATTTCACTGAGGCACACTGTGATCCAAATTGCCTGTGATCCAGTGATGCAGTAGGGGGTGTTTGTGCTTGATGTGCACAAAATTTCAACACAATCTATTTTCAGATTGCCCTGACTCATTGTCCAATTTTTCAGACTGAAGGATCATGCATCCGAGGGTTGGCGTCAGTTGTGTGGAAAAGGGAATAAAGGATGAATATGAGAAACGATCCTCTCAGGTTAGTGCAGCCACTGCAGTATTTGCTTTATACAGCATGACAGCGACAAGCAAGTACTGGAGTGACAAAAAAAATAACTAAACAGCAGCAATAGAAAAGCTTTACAATTGCTGCCAGGTACTGTCATGCATGAAAACTGGCAATGACTGTGTTGTCGCTCTGATTTCTGTGTAACACTCCCATCTTCTACGCATTGTGATGGAGCTCAACGGAAAGAAACACAGTATAGTACAACAACCTGCTGAAATCTCAGAGCCTCTGACAGGCCACTGCAGCTTCTCAGTGTTAAACATTTTTGAAAGAAAGTGTTTGGGAAAAAAAGAAACATTGTGGTGAGAGCTGCCAGCTGGAGAAAGCTGGCCGGTTCAGAATATATGGCGCTAAAAGTGCTTCTTGTGTGATGGGGACGCTTTCATTAAAAGTTGTGATTTCTTCTTTGGCACAGGGTTGTTTACACACACATAAGCTGAGTTGGACAATACAAAAATAAAGTGTTTTTGACAGGAAGATTAATACTGAACTTATCTTTTTTACCCTTACTCTCTGCCAATACTGTTGTAATTACATTGGGGAAGGCAATGTCGATCGAGTTTGTCCAGCCGTTAGTTGTCCTACTGACTGTAATATCTCAAAAATTAATGCAGACATTAACATTTAATTTGTAGAGACAATTATGACATCTCAGGGTTAAATCATACTGACTTTGCTGATGCTCTCACTTTTGCTATAACCCCATGGTTGACATTTCTATCTCATAAATGTCTCAACCACTGATAGAAGTCATGAAATGTGGTAGAGACATCTGAATGGATTGTGAGGATTATTGTGATTTTTTTAAGACTGAATTTTAATTGGTCCAAACCTTTACATTAGCAAAACTAGCACGCTAACATGCAGGCCTTCCTGCTTATCATTAACATATTAGCATTGACGCTGTAATTGTGCTAGCTTGCTGTTGTCATGTGTGCAGAGTTGGACCTTCAAGAGGAGAAAACACCTGGAGTGCAGGGTGTTTACTGATGGGAGGAGAGCTCAGAGTTTGTTTTTTAAACTTTTGGGATTAAAAAAGTTGATTTATCTTAACCCTCGCCTCTCATCCTGTCAGCAGCGGCGTGCCACGGACTGCCGACCTCCACTGCTGGGTGTTTGTAAGCAGTCTGTGTGTGTGTGTTGACTGCTGGCTGGAGGGGAAATGTGCTAAACTTCATGAACAGAGAGAGAAGAGAGAAAAAGGAGGAGAGACTGGAAAAAAAACAGGAAGAACTGGTGTCTCTGGTGAGTTGCAGAGTTCATTCAGAGGCTGTTTAACTGACACAAACACAAACACACACACACACATCCTTAGACACAATCAGTCCCTGCGGTTTCTTGCTAGCATGCAGCTAATGTTTCTCATTTTTTTTCCCTACCAGGTCCACTTAAATCTTTGTCATACAAATGTCAAACTTTCCTGCATCTCTGCTCAACAGGCAGTATATTACCAAACAAGTAACATCAATAGATGACTACATGAAGAGGAACTGGTAGCGAAGCCTCTGCACAGCACAAACACCTAGGTGGTCTGTTTGTGTCTCTGGCATCTTAACTGTGTGATGTGGCAAGAATACACACCACAGACTGCAGCAGCCAATGGCAGACAATGAGGCTTCACAGCCTTTTACATCAGCACGAGTTAACCAGCTGTGACGAGAACACCTGCCGCTGATTAATAAAGAATCACAGCAACAATGCCACGTGTGAAAATTGTTGTACTGATTGTTGAACTAACACCATAACCCCAAAAAGGTGAGACGAGTGTGTGTGTGTGTGTCTGTGTGTGTGTGTGTGTGAGAAAATGTGTTTATCTCATGGGTTTGAGCGTGTCAGACTTTTGGGTACTGTTTGAAAGGAAAAGGATGGAAGATGTTCTCACATTGTACATGAATATTTATGATTATTGACTTTATTTTTATGGTTTTAGGACTATAACAAATTAAAAAAGTATCACGAGTCCATTCATCATCTTTCAGCTCAGGGACCAATTACCATATTGTTACTAGATAGGACTTACATGGTTTTATTTCGCTCAGATGTCTAAAAAATTCTAATTCAAAGCCTTCCTGATGCTGGGTCGACTTTTGGAAATACAAAAAGGGAATTCTACCGCGCATTAACAAAAAAACCCCCCATCTCTTTCATTGACTTCCAAAAGTCTCTGACTTTCTCATGACTTAAATTCTAACAACTTAAAAAAATAAACATTTCAGACCCAACAGTCATTAGATTTAAAATAATAAAAACATATTGTTGTGTATACAGAATGTAGCAGCTCCAAGCTATTATATGAGGACACGGCGAGCCTCATTAAAATTTCATTAAGCTTCATTTCTTTTGAAGACTATCTTTTATTCTTTAACAATAAAACCTTCTGAGGATTCATCAGGCAGCAGTTGGATCAAAAAAGGCTCCAAGTGACTTTTTGTGGGACAGTTAAAGTAATTTACCCCATATTATCAAGCTGTGAAGGCAGATTCTTGTCACATGTTCCGTGTTTTTTTGCTAAATGTGACATATGCCACGTTTAGTTATGATGCTAATGCTAATAATGAAATGTCTTGTTTAACAATACTGACTTTCATGATGTCAGTAAGCAATACTGTAGATATATTCTTTCATTTGTAATACTGAGAGACACAAAGTAGCATTTTCTGAGGATTCCACCCATAATTCACGGTCTTCCTTGGCAAATGGAGTATCCTGTACTGTTTATACAGAATATGACATGCCTCAGTTGTCATGTATGGACCTTAACATAAAACTGTCTGTTATTGCCTATTAATGCTGAAAGAAACATGTGCAAACTCATAAACTGCATTAGGAAAAAAAAGCCCTAAAGTGGACATTAAGTTTTAAGGCTCTCAAGCTGCAGACAATCAAATTACCATCTCTCCAAGTCTTATCCTTGGCAGTATTAACTTTAATATTAGTCTCCTGAGAAACAAGTTGATATATGAGATTAATTTCAGCTTAAAACAATAATGGGTTTCCTTTTTGAGAACATATTTGTATAACATTGTAACATAAAAAATGTTGAAATACGATGGAATTCACTCCTGTTGTTTGGGGTATAAACATACTGTAATAGGCAGCGGGCAGTAAACTTTGATAATTTATTACTCAGTTCCTTGGTGACAAGTACATTAGAGCCATCAGGTCAGCACTGGCAGGCTCTCCCTCTTCCCTCTTCGCTCTCTTCTTTGGATTTGTAAAGCTGAGTCTTCAAAGATGAAGTGAGGGCAAGTTTCCAAGTTTGTAATCGAGTCTGCTTCTGACTTCTGAGCTCCCATGGCCCAGACCATCTCCTATTTCCCGGGGACCAATAATAACATCAACTTTTACTTGCCTGCTTTGTGACAATATTTTGATGTACTCTCCAGTCGGCGGGGAGGAGAGGCTCTCTGGAGATAGTGTGTCCTGGTATGCCCAATCGTTTGCTTTCGCTTTTGAATTCATTGGTCTCAGACCAACTCGGTAAAGCCCAGAACAGCTTTCAGGGATATCTGGGGAACCTTAGAAGACAAGTGCCTGCAATAGATCATTATTGATGTTACTGTCACAGCCCCAAATACAGCTTCGCCTAGAGGTGTCATTAAAAGTGAATTTTGAATCTGAGGGCATTGATCCAAACAGGCTTAATTGCTTTAGAAGTACAGTAGGCCATGAGCAGGTGATCTGTCTGAGCTTTCTCTGATGTTTGGCTCCTCATGCAGTCCTGGATTTGGATTTCAAGGCACAAAGTATAAGTTTAAAGGTATTTCAATTAATGGAACTGTTTAAATTTGATTTAAAAAGATGACCTATAATGTTGCTCACTTAAAAACCTCATTAACGGTAGAAGCATTGCAGGCAAGCAGCACATTATGCATTGCTTTATGAATGTATAGTCTATGCTTTTGATCTTAATTATCAACCAAAGTCCTTATAGTTGCTTTGAAAGGATTCCTCTCCTGCATACTTTCAAGTCTTGCAAAGTGTGTGTATGTTAATGTATGCGTGTGTGTGTGTGTGTTTGTCTTTGTGTGCGCGCATGCTTGAATGCAAGTTTGAGTGCATGTTTGAACTCCAGATGTAATGCTTTATATTCTCAAAAAACTGCTTTGTCTACACAACATTTAAAAGTCAAATTACGACCACTGTATTAACACAGCACATTTTTAAAAAAAAAACAACTCTTTTTTATTAATGGCCGTGTTTATTTGTTACTCTTTCCGCACATACAGAGGAACTTTAAAATTTAACAGGAGAAAAAACAATTAGACTCGGCCTCATTTGTGCAGTCGAGAACAATCTCGTGCCTCAAAGGCGGGGGGGTGGGGGTGCACTGAGGCAGTTTGAATCTTTTTGACTGTCTTTTTTTCCTCACAAACTAATTAAACTCATTTATGCGCAGAGGGGGGGAACTGATGACACACTGTACAATGTTAATTTGAAATCTTGAGCAGAGTTGGCAATTATTTTGCCTTTGAAAACGTGAACGAGAGTGCTTAAGGTTCTTGGAATTGAAACAGACATTAACAAAATAAAAGCTATCCAGGATCTTTATGTCATTTGTGCGGGAGGAAACATTTCCTCTGTTTAAATTCCTACAAATCTTGAAGTTCTCTCTTGCTACTGTTTGCTTTGCTGCCATTCATGTGGCATTCAAAGTTGGGGTCCGATGAGAGGTCGACCTCACGCTGGTTTTGTGTTACTTCTCATCAATCCAGTTCACACCTGCCATGAAGCAAGTCCCTTCAAAATCTGATCCTCTCCTTATGAAACAACTGCATGCACTGAGCCAAGCTAATAATAGGCAGCTACTGTATGAACCCAGTGGCTGCCTGGGAGACAGCTATGTTGTTTACAATTATGTGATATTCTTAAATCATGCTAACTAGAACGGTAATATATTAGATGAATTGAATATAGTAATAATTTGTGCAGTAATTAGCAATAAGAGTGTCTTAAGTGTGATTAACAGATGTCAACCTTTAATCTGCCAGATTTTCCTCTATTTGCTGAGCACAATGCCAGTAAGTCCAATCACTGTAAATGCTGTTTGATGCAAAAAAAAATTAGTGCGGCGAGTGCTGTTTCTCATGCTTGATTTAGATGAGGATGGCTGTTTCATTTTCAGGAAAAAAACTTGAATAACCCATTAGCTGTGAGCGTTGGTCCTGATTGATAGCCTCAGTCCATCCCAGGATCGGGCTGCCTCAGCAGTGATAAAAGATTTAAGAGCACCAACCTTCAGGCAGGTTCTTCTCTGCTGATAACTGCGGGGGGATAGCCTAGCGCGGTCTGCCCTTAACTTATCCTGACTAATTTATAGTTTGGCTCACCCAGGGCACATTTCCAATGCTGGACGTGGGAGCACGATGCAGCCTCTCACAGCTGGCTGAGCAGACTGAAGGGGCCCCGCCAGGATTGCGGAGGCTGCCATTGAGACCTGGACCTGCCATGTTGGGTCAGCATAACTCAGCTCTGATCAGAATGGAGCCAAGGGAGACGCCATTTAGGGGAGACCACAGGGAGGGATGGAAGTAATAACAGTACTGTCGCACAGTTTCTCCTCATTCTTACTGCTGAAAACTGGACCTGGTAACAGTGAGATAAGTCAAAGATAGTCTCATTGCAGCATTAAATTTAATTGTTGTTTCGTGACACCGCTTGGTGTCTCGTCGAGAAAGCCAAGGTAACCCATCTGTCAGAGAGCCTCTCTGAGCATGTGGTTACTTCGGTGAAACTGTCGCAGTTGTGCAACACTCGTAGTTTGGCTCAATTTTGGCACCATGACTGCTTGGGTAAATTAATTTTAAAAAACTGTCTGTTTTATATTTCAGGTTTCATTTTTGTACGAGTCTTGAACCTGAGTTTCACTGGTGTAAGTCCTGTGTGTGAGCAAATACTCTTCAGTACTTGACCTCCCGCTGTTTAAGACCTCACTTTGTATTTTTAGACTACTACGTTATCTAAAGCAGTTGCTACATGAGTTTCTAATATTGACACGGACTGATTTACATCTGACTTTCTGTAAAGCCCTGTGCATCTTGTGCATCTGCGTGAGATGCCAAAAAGGCAGAGCTATAAAAGTCGGACGGGGCTTAGGCAGCAGTCACTGGTGTAGTAAAATAAAGCATTGGCTTATATAATACATTGAAATTAACTTTTCAACTCCATTAAATCCGAGGACTATCTCAGAATTGCAGCTTTGAAATATCAACACTCTCTAAATTTTGAGAAAACTCTTTTTGGCTCTCTGTTTCAGAGAGGGAACGACTGATGCAGCTCGTACCTGGGATGTTATTAAGAAGCCTCAGTCAGCAATATGTGGCTTATCTTAGCAAAAAGACTGGAAACAGTGAAACTAGATTGGCTGTGCAAACAAAACCTGCCTATTGTCAGTTCTGTGGCTCACTTTTTACTAGTTACCATGTTCTAAAACTTAAATCTTTCCAAAAAGAAGAAAAATGAAAGTTTACTATTGTACTTGAGGTTATGTACCTCCTGATGGTGTGTTGCCTGAACTAGCAACTGATCCCCGCCAAGAAATACAAAAGGAGTCACAAAACTCTGTAGAACAGTTTTGTCATCTCTACACTTTGTTAATTAGCTCCAAAGGTCCTGGTAGGATAGTTTTCTTCCCATTTGGATAGCTAACCAACTTCTGTTTTTCTTTTTCTTTTCTTTTTTTCCCCAGAGATATTAGAGAGGTGTTAGTTCTTTTATCGAGCCGTCCACCGGAGGCACAAAAAAAGTGTTTGATAGAGTATCTTTTTTTTTTTCCTTAAAGCTCATTGTACTAAGAACTAATGAATAATAATAAATGCACCTCTTAAACAACACCACCAAAAATTTAATTTGCTAAGTAAATTTGTATGATAATAATGACTTTACATTATTAGCTCTTACTCACCAAGCTGCATTTTTACTGGGGCAATTTGCCCTGTGGCAGCAAGGAAATTAATAACATGTTAAGATGTTGTCCTCACTGCTGCATTAGAGGTTTGCTTATAGGCTATTGGAAAATAGGAAATGTGGCTGGATCATTTGCGCGCCATCCACATGACAAGCGATATCAATCAAGAAGCTGAGGCTTTTGTTGAAAGTGACACTAAATCAATATACTGTATGGGAACCTCTGGACGACTGGCAGAAGGGACGGCACAGCGTTTATCTCATTAAAATTGGATTTGGTTTGTAGGGCATTAATTTTAACCGCATGTGACATACCTTTCACTGTGAACAGCCTTATTATGCCTCAACAGAAGGTCAAGGGTTGGCAGAGGGAGCTCCCAGATTCATTAGCTAATTAAAGCCTGCTTCCTGAGTTTAGGTATTTGACTCTCGCTCCCAGACTCCAACATACTAGCTCTGCTGAGCTCTGAGTTCCTTAATGAGGGTTAGACCATAGATTTCTCCGATGAAAGATTCCCCAGCGCCGAAGTCCCCCAATTATATGCCTTTGTGGAGGGAGAATATATATAATTATGAATCTGATCATCGCTAATTAAACCTATGGGATTTGATCCAGTGCAGTGACAGTGTAGCCCAGGGTTTTGTTTGGGCTGGGAAATAATTGGTGTAAATAGAGAGGAAAAACGAAGAGTCTTTGCTAAATAACCCACCGCTTGTTTGACAGTAGATAAGGATTGTTTGGCATCTGATATCATCTGTAAATCAAAATTAAAATCAAACAAATTAGATTTGATTAATAGGAAATATTTATTATTTGCCTAGATATGCATCAGCTCTAAAGAAGGAAAGCTGAGATTTGAAACACTGATGGTATGAAAAATGACATATGGGGACACCAGTGGCCTCAGGTAGTAAAGACAAGCCAGTGGGAAAAATAGAGAGAAAAGCTCCATGACCGAAATGAAACACTGGTTGGCTCCCATCGCGCTGCATGTGTGAATTTGAACCAGGAAAGCGCTGGAGGACAACATGCATGCTCAGCAAAAAAAAAAAACCTTCCCTAGGATAACTGGAGGTTATAAGGATATGTCTTATATAGTGGCACATGAACTTGGCACATAACAATTATAGACTCAACACAGCTGCCAGTTTGCTTATGTCCATCTCTGCTGTTTCCTTAATTACACAATTAGTCAGAGTGTTGGTATATGTGATGTCACTGTATGACATGCTGTCATTAGCTTTGAACCTGCCAGTAAAACGCAGCCCACAGGAGACAGCTAATTTGTGGTGGAGACTTGTTTAATAGCTTTGAAAATTAGTGGATACATCATTATCATTATTATTTCTAGCTTACTGCATGAGTGACTCATTCAATTTGCTAATGCCTTATGCAGTGTATTTTATGAACACAATGATATCCTAAAAGCCTATTACCTATGTGTCACAGATGATGCATTCGCACTCATGTGTTGACACATTAAGGGATGTAGTCCAAACACTGTTAGCGTCTGCTTCCTGCTTGTATCAAAAACAAGACGTGATCTTACTAATTGTATTTCAATGCACAAAATAATTTTTTAAAAAAGATGTTAATCACATGCCAGTTAATATGCATTATTGTTGCAAATTCTATATTTAAATAGCTGAACATTTATGCACCACTTTTGCACAAGTAGTGTTTCTTGAATAGAAAACACTGACATTTAAAATCACTGTTAAAATGTCAAAGAAGTGATGATGTTTACGCAGGCCCAACAAAACAGCAACTCATCACAGTTTTCCTGCTCAATGTAAAAACAAGGCACCTTTGACATTTAAACCTGAGCCTTCTTAATCTGCTCTTAGCCAGCCCTTTCAAATTATTGCTTATCACTTACTATAATTATTTGTCCTTCTACTTTGCTTGTATGCTGCTATGCGAAGTCGCGTTCAAAGAGCACCCCGGGCCACCGAAAGATGACACCGACACAACAGTGTTGACAGAGCGACTGTGTGTCTGCTGATGCTACATTTGCAGAGGTGTCACTGACTCAACGGAGCAATGACTTTGCTGAGATAAAGAGCAAAGTCGTGACTGACGGCGTGTCTTCCAAAGCAATGCTGTCATCAAATCCAGGGGTGATTTTAAGCTCTAGCGTGGATGTTGCGGACGCATCCATTAAGACATGTACTGTGTGAACTCATGGTGACAATAATGAGGGACAGGATGTCAAATATACCATCATAATCACAGAGTTACCCCAAATTACTGCTCACTTTATTCTTAGCCATAGCTCTTCTCTTTGGCCATATCTAGTAGCCGCCATCTTCTTAGCTCAGTTAGTCATGCAGCTTGTTTCATTTTAGCTGAACTCTCTAACCGGATCAACAGCTTGAAACTTTAAAATGAAGATCAATTTGAAATAGAAAACGTTTTTCTTTTAAAAATTAAAGAAAAAATTCCTAGCTGTGCTTAGTGGTATTCCTCTGCTAGCAGCTGATTAGCTTATCTTAACAGATAGAAACAGCTAACCTGGTTCTATCCAAAAGTAATAATATTTGCCAAACAGATCCTCTGAATCTCTTTAACTTGCTCTTGTGTATTAAATTGGCATTAAAATTTTATCAAATCTTTTTATTAAGATTTGATAAAAAGTAGTTATGTGTTCAGCTACTTCTTGGAGTTTTGTCTTGTTTAATCATAACGCTGTCAGACGGTCATCAGACAAGTTTTGTGCCTGGCCAAGAAACAGTTCTGCACAATAGTAAAATGCAACTTGTCATTCTAACACTTTGGGTTTTTCCTGCTTATTAAAAAAAGTGTTAATTAGCAAGCTTTTGAGTTGCTGATAGGCAGATTTTGTTTGCTTTAGACGGAGCCAGACAAGCTGTTTCTCTGTTTTCTCTGTGCTAAGCTAAGCTAATTGGTTGCTGGCTGCAGCCTTTTATTTGCCAGACAGACGTGAGAGAAGTCTCAATTCTCTAATCTAACTCTTAGCGAGGAAGCAAGCAAGGATATTTTCCAGTGAAACAGCATCTGAACCGGCTCATGTGTCCTGTGCTGTTATATTCTATCAGCAGCAGCAACAGACATGTCCACTTTAGTTTTTCGAGGCATGAAAGGTGAGTCACTTCTGCAGTGCCCGATCCTGTGCCCACTGTGACAAAGGCACACACATACACACTAAGGCAGTCACGCACCAAAGCCAGCATGACTTTCCTCCCCCCCCCTAAGGCTGATCAATAGCCTGTAAGCTGAAGAAAACCCTGTATCTGTCACTGGACTGAACCACAGGACCCTGATGAGGGGGTGGTTGAAAAAAAAAGCTTAGGTGGGTCAGCCCGGTGTCTATAATGAGCCCCCTCGGGGCCGCCACATTATATGCGGAAATGGCTCCAATTAGGCCATCCAGCTGTAAAGTCCACAGGAGGGGAGGGCTGGGTAATAACAAAGTTAGTGGGAAGGTTATGGATGGGCCTGAGCAACAATCAGGTGTTATCAGGGCTGCATTCAATCACTCCGTTCTTAACCTGTGCCTTGATGCGCTGCTGATTGCACAAATCAAAGGCTATCTTTCACTCCAGTTTAAAAAACCATATTATTACACAGTGATTTCTCCAAACGGCAGCTCATGTTAAAGCACAATAATATGGTTTTGAAAGTCACCAGCTGATAGTGCACGATATCAGAGGTCGACGTACGCATATTACATTTAACTATCATCTCAATATGCCTGCAGATTATTATATTTATCTTATTTTCATCCTCTTTTACAAAACATAAATCGCCACCACTATACGTACATGCAGATTGATTGCAGGTTTCTCGGTTGGGAACAAATGAAACTAATATATTTCTGTAGCCACTCAGTGGTTATGTTTGAGAAGTGTATCCCTGAAGTTTGACTGACTCTGACTCTGACTTTGGCCTTTTGACCTTTAATGCAGAGCAATGATTTCCAGTTGGGTGGATAGAGTGTAAACACTGAGCAAAAGGAAAGGTCACTGGCTCATCAAAACCATTCATCCAGCAGAAATGCTTTAATAGTATCAAATGTTTATGTGAAGTATGTGCCTTATCATACATTTAACAGGATTAAGTATGCAATCCACTGTGTATTATCTTGCAAAATATTTTAAAACATATCTATTTAGAGGTGTTGTTAATGCGAACAAACATTGCAGTTCATTTTTAGTACATTTATTTCTCTCTTTTTATTTAAGAGAAAAAAATCCCACCTGAAATATGATAAATTGTGTAGGCAGAGAGCCAACTTTGAGGTGACAGCATCTCAACAAAAAAGCACCTTCATCTTCTTTTGTAAATTTGGAGAACAGACCATTAATGTGATTTTGAGTGGGATGTGCTTTCCTTCCCTTCCTCATGCTCAATTTGTCTTGAGCATTTAGAGACGCCAGTGAGCAGAGAAATGACCCCTTCTCTCTTTAATGCTGCGGCATTATGGAATAAAGTCTGGATGAGCAATAGGGAAGATTTTCACCAGCTTGCTATTGATTGGCCTCTTAGTGCAACTCAGACTGACGCATAGATTTTTATGCAGCACTGAATCGAGGCAGAGCTGAAATCTCAGGGCACACTTAAGGGAAAAAAACACACCCTTGCCTTCCGCTTCAAATTGCTCTTTCTGCATACTATTTCAGTTCTATGTGTGCGTGTGAGTGTTGGTATGTCAGCCACTCCACAAACTGGATGAGTGTCAGTTTGTTTTGTCGTGATTGGCAAGCTCAAAACATTCAAATGCGGCTGTTCATCATCGACCGGCTCTGCTTTGATCCTGATCTATGATCAAATCAGAGAACAGCTGCTAATTTTCACCTATTCATTTCTTTGTTTCCTTCCTCGTGCATCCACACGCAATCTGCGCCGACTGAAATATGTGTTTGACAAAACTGGAAAAGAATTATACATCTCAGGAGAGGCTTTGGGAAAATTTTTCAAAATTACACTGATTGGTCCCAGCAGGGGGGGTCAGTGCCGTTACACACCAAAAACAAGGTGTTACTGATTGGCCCGGAGGCAATACACCTGGTTCATGACATGTTCACTGCTGCTCTGAATGAAATTCAAGCATCTATGTTGCTCTGATTTGGTTTCATAAACCCTGCGCATAATTTTGTGTTATTTGTGGTCTAGCAATGTTCAAGCAGTGTTACACAGTTGATGATTAAAAAGCTCCTTCTTTACTTGAGACATTGGCATGAACCTTTTCTTTTGAGCGAGGCTGATTTCCTTATCAGAAAAACAACATGGTGTCATCAGCATCTGAGACCACTGACCAAGTCATAAGCATAGATTCTTACTATGGCTAACTCAGATTTAAGACATGAATTCTGGCTGAATCAAGAACCATTTAAACTAAAAAAACATGGCTGACCATTAGATTTAAGGACTTTTTGCTTGACTGAAATATGCACCGCTTGCTGGACTCTCTCAGTGTTTGTTGGGTCTAATTTTCCACTTTACAACTGTACAGTTCTCAGTTATCCTCAAAAGTGCTCTGATAAAATTAGGAGGCCATTTTTATGCACTTCAGCTTCAGTATTTTTATATTAAAATCTAACCTGGTGAGACTTAAACAGGCTGTTTGAGATGAACTAGAGCTCAGTGCACAGAGCCGGTATCATATGGAATAAAAGACACCTTGTTTCATCCCATGAACACTGTGCATCATAGGCAGTGGCCATATGCTGGGCTAGAAAATAGAGCAATAAGACTGCCTCAGAGGGGTTTGATGGGGTTGTATAGCCGCAGGGCAAGACAATGCTGGCGTATCCCTCCTTGCTTCCCAATGGAAATGGTGCAAATCTGGAGGGGGGAACTGTGTTTTATTTAAGGCTGTTGTCCTGTTAACTGGTGTGAGTTGGGCTGGCCAAGGGCTTTCGAAGCCCACATACATCCTTACTCACAGACTGATGGGGTCTTGTGGGCTTCAGGATGATTTAAGTTCTTATTTATTCTTGTTTATACTTGTGGTTTTGGGTACACACATACAGCTGCATGTTGTCTGAACAAGTGTAAGTTTCAACAGACAACTCGACACCAACTTTTACAATTCCCCAGGACCTTGCTGAGTCTCAAACAGTTCTAGTTATCTAATCTTGCAGGAGCTCACTGTGTGCAGGTACCATACAATGCTGCAGTGAGCTGGCTCGTGGATAAATCCTCAAAATGTCTGGAAGATTCAACCGCTTATTTTGGTCATGTTGGTTGAGCTGGAATGGAGTTGTTCAAATGCTGAACTTTTCAGTGATCCACTGTGTTCGTTTTGGCCTACTGTTTGCCAAAAAAATACTTTTTTTCACCATGTTTGGCATCCTGTTCTTTGCCATACCACTCCTTTGTAAATGGTTTACACTCTGAAACCAAGTTGCTGTGCACTAAATAATTCAAGGTTCAAGAGGGAAATGTTAAGAGACATTTCTCACGATAACAATGAAATTGCTAACAGTTGCATCATAGCACAAGACTTTTTACTCCTTCTAACCTTACAGTACAACATTATCCATGTCTGAGAATCTGTGTCCTTGCACACAGGCTCATGCATGCATCACGCAGGCCGCTGCTGCAAACAGTATTTTCAGAGATAAACATTTAAAATACTGCTAAGTCATTTTAACATTTTTGCAAATATTTTTAGCTTCAAAAGAGGTGTGTTTTTGAAGTTGTCAATTAGTGTGTGCTTTAATTGCAAGTTCAAAGGTTTAAAACCTGCTTTAGTTTGAAATCCATTAAAAAAGAAAAAAAAAACTGGTGGAAGTTATGATAAACTAAAAAGCACAAAGAACTCATTCACAAAGCTTTTTCATGGCTGCCACTTTTTCAGCACAAATTTTCAGGTCAGCCATTTGTTTGCACGCTTGTCTTGAGAGAATTACTGCTACAGAAAAACTGCCAAGGGGACAAATGTAATTGTGGTGTAGATAGAAAAACCAAGTAAATATTGCTGCATTTAAGCACTTCCTAAATACCAAATGTGTGTGTTATTATCTTTGAGCTGCTAATTTCCCCCTCTGTGTAAGTAATCACATACAATGATTGTGCGTCATGCTTGAAATTTCATTAATAATCTGAGAATGATTGAGCAGCTAATGCCCTGAAATTGAAATGAGAAAACGTCGCCTGTGGAATTTCTGCATAGCAGGTTTGTGTCATTACAGAACAAAGAGCTTATGCAACAAAGGGCAGAAGAAATGCTGTGAAGTGCTCACAGTAGATTTGGTGGAGGGACAATGATGAGCAATGTCTACCTCGGTACTGAGAGTAACAGGCTCAGCCCGTCAATGAGCTGAAAATCTAGGCAGGAAGTTCAAGGATTGCTTAGTTTGCAAGCTTAAGGAGAAAACACAATGGGTTCTTTTTTGGGTAAGGCGCATTCTCACTTAATAATTTATGTCCCAATTTCTTGTTCTACAAAAACCTTGGTCTCTAGAGTGTTTATCATCCAGGGCAAGGCAGAGACACGGGGCGCTAGAACAGCATGGAAAATTCACTTACTGTTAATAACAATGTCTGGAGGTGAGATATAGAAAATGATGGCCTGTTCTAAATTTGCTCTGCAGCCTCAGGTCAGAATATACATTACTATAATCTGTTCTAAACATAGATTGCACTGTTCTACAGATGCTTAGCTCTTTAGATACTGGTACAGTGTACCACCACTGTTTAGGAGATTAGTCTGAATGCTGCAGCTGTGAGGCAGATTAACACATAAAGTAGACCCACTGTTATTTGTTTTCTTTTGTTTTGTTTTTTTTTTCCATCTGACAGAGAGTACAACATCTGAATTTTCTATCTTTTATATGCAGCTGGTGCTGTGACACTCGCTGTATAACTGCTGACGATAGTGTTTATTAGCAGAATACCAACAGTTTCAAGCTGCTAGACAAATCCAAAAATGAGGAAACTGTGCCACATGTCACATGTTTCAATTGTGTAGAAACTCCCAAATCACATGAATTATATTCTTTAAAATGTCAAGATTTTGGGTTCACATGACTGCAATCTATGAAAATCCAAACTGTTAAAAATGATATAAAAAATGTGATATAATATAAAGAGTATTACTAAAAATTTTCAACAGTATTAAACATCCTAGTATATGACACTTCTTTTTTAAAATTCACATTTGACTCTACTTTTCACAATAATAGCGATTATTCTTGGTCATATTTACTTAAAATCACACATCTGCATAAATGATTATTTTAAAATTGATGAATATACTGATAAAGTAATTTCCCTATTAATCGATTACTCACGCCAACAAATGACACACCGTTAATCAATAATTGAATAAGTTGCATATTATTTTCCTGGTGATCAAAAAATTTTACTTAATTAGATCAACATGGCAGAGCTGTTACGTGACTGGCTGTTGCATTGGCCACATTATTGCACAAAAGGCTCTGCCTTGTTTGATATTAAGACGATATTTTTCATTTTTCCAGACTTTTTCCAGACTAACAGTTTTATGAGCACATTATATATTGTGGCCTACATTCATTCCTTGGATTATTTGTTTCACAATGTCCTAATTATTTACTTAATTTTAAATTTTTTTTGGTCTCAATATTCACCATTTTTGGTTTTAAGATAAAAGAATCTAAACATTTTACACATCTGATAGGACAAACTAGCTGCACTTAAATCACACTTTTATCATGCAGTGTTATTTTGAATGCATGTGTTAAAGCTTATCTGTATGATTTTTAGCTTGCAGAACAAAAGGGAAAGCAATATTATGCTGTAGGTGAGTCTGCCTCTCTGAGCTTTCTCACTCTGTTTTTGTGTCAAACTCTGTCACGACACACCAACACTCACACACACACATTTTTATCTCTCTTACCTCCTTTTTATTCTAGTGTCCTCCTCTTTCTCCACTTCATCCTCCATCCCTCTTTCTAACATAGACAATTTCTCCCTGCCTCTCTTTCATTAACTTCCTTCTCCTCTTCATCCAACTCCAACCTCCCTTCTTTTTCTCTCTCTTTCTTAATTCATCACTCTCTCTCTCTCTCTCTCTCTCTCTCTCTCTCTCTCTCTTTCTTTTTGACTGGCTCTATCTGGGGGCGGATGTGTCTCTGTGGCCCTCTGCAGATCTCGAAAGGACATCCTCTCAGTTTAATTCAAGTCAACCCCGGTCTCCTGGTGCTCTAAGACGCAGCATGTGTGACAGTTCTACAGAGACAGCCAGAAGGAACAGACAAGTCTCATCTGCATATACGTATCAGTATATTTCTGTGAGTGTGTGCGTGTACGAATGTGTCTGCAGTGTGAGTGTGTTTCAGGCAGGCATCTTCCAACATTTCCCTACAGACTGAAAGAGTTAATTTCACCCTGGCAGCGATTATGGACGTCTATAAATCTATGATGAGAGGCTGCTACGTTGATTAGTCAGTGCTAATTCAGCTCACACCAATTAAAGGGGTTCAGAGTGCTATTTCAAATTATTACATACCATATGCTATCTGCTCTCAGCCTGGTGGAAGACTGTAAATAACACTGTGATCATGACATTATGGAACCATGCCGTTTCTCACATGTTGGAGCCACACATGAGAAAACAGTTTGCCTATAAGCCACCTACAGTGAGGCTGCCTGTTAAGGATAATTACATACAAGAACATGTATTGTAGGCTAATTCAACAGTGTTGCAATATATGAAGATCTATAAAACAACGTGCCAATCTGTTTGAGCCGCGTTTATTTTTATCAGTCTTGCTGCAGTGCAAACATGGTTAAGTTCTGTGCACTAAGAGCACATGTGAGTGTGACCATTTTTTTTTTTTTTTTTGGTAAGTTGGTGAACACCGTTGCAAACGAATCTGCTGCGCAGCGTGGCGTCTTGTTAAAGTAGCTGGAACACAAAAATAGAAGGCGTTTCATAGCCAACTACATTAACGGCCAATCAAATCAGCTCCTCTAATTCCATCTTGTACCATTGTGGTTGGATATTAAATTTTGTAATGGCTGATCTGGATAACTCCAGAAAGACTCACTAAATTTTTTTGGACACAGTGTCTGCTCTAATTTTTGCAAACAGCATTAGCATTAGCATGCTAATTTGCTAATTAGCATCGAACACATAGAGCAGCTGAGACTGATGGATGTCATTATTTTGCAGGCATCTTTTCATAAATAAAAATGTTGAATAAAGAGCATTTCAATTTGGACCTGATGATGGCGCTAGCTGAAAAGTAATGGGATAGCCACAGTGATTAGGATTCTTTCTCTGGGATCTGTTGATGTCTTAAAATAATGTTGCTAGCATGGCTTAAAATTGATAAAAGTTTGTCAAAGCACAACCAAGAATTTAATCCGTGTTCTGCCTTTTAACAGAGGTACCCTGTTCATATCCTCATTATAATTCCAACAGGAATTCTAACGGTGTCAAACTCTACTGTAATACGAAGCCTGCAGGTTTAATATTTTGTGTAGTGTGAGACACTGGCACTGTGGTTTATGTAAGTCTCATGGATCTTTGTACAAACCTATTTCAGCTGTTTGTTGGCACTGGAAAAAAGGCTGTATGAGAGTATAAGATTTAGATTCATCTTATTCTTGGCTTGTAAGAAATCAGTGTATTTTCTTTGATAATAAGGAGACAAGAGAGAATAATCTTTCTCGCTGTTTCTCTCCCCTATCACACTATCTCATCATTTGCTACCTCCACACCTTAAGAATATTCTCTCCGCTTTGTCATCAGCATTATCAGCTCTCGAGCCCTCACACCTCCCCCCTTCTTGTCTTCCTCACCTCCCAACCTTCTCCCTCATGCACCCGTGCGGCATGCCTACAAATATATATCAACCTCTAATAATATTAGAGGCCACAGGGATCTTAGACAGCAGAGGTAAATGGATCTGTCAGATCATTTTATCTCCGTCGTGCCCCTGATTCTTCTACTGGATTTCCTTGTGAAAATGAAACATCTATTGGACAAGAAGGAAGACAGAAAGCAAGAAGACAGCAATGATGGAGAGAGACAGAAAGTAGGAAAGACGGTGAGTGTAGGCACTACTGCCTGCATCCTTCTTTTACATTTAACTACGTCCTTTGATGCTCAGAGAGTTTTAAATATAGCTGCCTTTTAGAGGAAAAGAAATAAATAAATGAGGCAGCTGTGTGCTTCTTAATTTTGCATATACAGTGAGTTACATTGAAAAGGAAGAACAAAGCGTGATTGCCAAGGTCGGCCTGGATGTCTGTTCCTCAGACATTTCATATTTGAAAAAGAAAAAAAAAAATCTTTGAATAGAAATACAGAGCTCATAACAAAGAAATCAATACCGCACAATTATTCTCGGATAAAATACTCTCTGGTTATGAGCTTATAAACATGGGTAGCAACGTCGTGGTCAGCTGTAATGAAATGTGTTCTCCCACAACAATGAGAAGAATGGGATACTCACAAGCAGTCCTCTGCCCGTCAGCAGCACACACAGGCCCCACCTCCAGTGTATTCCTTTCTCCCTCGCGTCGGCGTTGTGACACCGCCACCGGTCTTTGTCTCAAGCCTGCCTTAATTGGTGCCGTTTGGAGAGTAGAGATGTGTGCAGCTAAAGGTGGTTCAAAGCAGTTAGAAGCCTTGTCAGCAGTGACATCCAAACTCGTCCAACAGTTTCACGTCCTCAGGGCTGGCCCCTGGAGAAACAAGAGCACGAGAGATGCGAGTAAGAATGGGCCTCCTCTTCCTAATACAATGAGGGGCATTGAAGAAAGGGAATGAGCAGGATGGCAGCTGGGAGGAGACGCTGCCACACAACAACAGGCACCAGGTCATTTTCAATGCCTCTGTGATGGGATTTCTGTTTGCATCTGGACAGCTGTCAGGAGAAATAATCATTGTGTGCGTCTGTTCCTTTGAGAACTCTGATGAGGTGCAAAATGCTGCTTGACAGGCAGGAAATTGATGAGATATTTGTTTTTGCCAACACCTTTTAGGACTGCAACCATGCAGCTGACTTCAGCTGGATGGCTGGAGAGTAACTGGGTATAATTTAACATATTTGTCATACAATGTGACAAACTACTTTGAAAAATAATAATTTAAAAATACCTGTTGTTCATCACTTTATTTGTCCAGCTCTCTGGGTGAAATTAATGACAGAATAACAACGGAATATGACCATTAATGCTCAAATATGGCTAGGCACACATCTAAAAAGCAATCTGACAACTTATTCAGTCCATCAGCTATTAATAGCCTCATATCCTCTGGGGGACGTCATTTCAACATGTCCATTTGGAAGAAATCAGACAAACACACCAGCTGCACTTCTCACTCACTCCACCACAATTCCTCTGCATGACTCCCCCAGCTACTGCACTCCATTATTGATGAGACTTCCTCTGTCAGCCTCATCTGCCACAGTGTTGGTTGTACTCGCCTCTGGGCAGCCGCTGTGGTTGTAGAGAGGGACCAGCTGATGCCACACGACGAAAAATGAGACAAGGGGTCGGGCATATTAACAGTCTATTGACAAGATGCAATGCAGAGGGCACGTGGTGTTGTAGGTTTGTTATTGGCCTAATCTAAATTCAATAGGGTTGTCATAAGGGAAGAAAGTAATTATCTCAAAACCATGGGGAATGCCCCTTCTGTAGATCCAGCTGACTCACAGATATGCCACTTGAGCCCCAGGATTTAAAACATACTCTGTGGTGCCAAATTACTACAATGAAAGAGGAATGCTGTGAGCAGGGACACAGAGCTAAGTGAGAGAAAAAAACAAGCTGCAGGGTTAACTCCACGCGCTCAGATTCCCATACAAGCACTGTCCTAATGTTTTTTAAGTATGTCATTATGATGTGTATCATGCATCTCACAGCAATTCATCCTGCAGTGCAGAGCTGAGGGCTGAAACACCTATTGTCAGTAATCTCTGCAAAGCAAACAGTCGTGCTTCATGCATGCAGGTGACATAAAGACAGACTGAATGAACAGCACTTTCACCTGAATTAGGCAAGCATAAACATATTAGAGTGGTAAAAACACACGTAACTCGCAAAACATACACACCATCTGCATGTAGGGTTACAGCGGAACATAATTTTGGAAAATCTAACGCATCATGCAGTTTTAATTAGACTTGAGAAATAGATTTTAAGTTAAAAGTTCTCATACTGGCACTGAATCTAAAGTAGCTTTGTGTTTAACAAGCTGCACATACTGTAATAACACTGCTCTCACATAAAAAATTAATGATGCAGTACTTTGCTTCCCTATTTATTAGGTGATAATTAACCTATTCAGTTCTACTGGATCACCTTTAATCAGCCCAGTGTAGCTCAAAGTGGCCAAGCATAACTTATATAAAAGATTTTAATATTTAAACTTTATGTCTCTCTTTTTTAATTGCCGATAGGAGTTATTATTAACTAGCAAAACTATGAATTAAAATCTATTTATTTATTTATTGAGCATCACTTCACATACTAATAACATAATGATGCAATTTATTTAAATTGAAATGAAATGCAAGACTTCTAAAAACAATCATAGAGTATTTCAAGAAGAATTTTTAAGAGGCAAATAACTGGTAGTGTAAGTACGGTGAGTTGTAATCTTTCAGCATTACACACAAACACACACTCGTAGTCCTTCTCCATCACACAATGTTGTATTCTGCTCTGACATGATGGAGATTGAAGACCTGTCTAAACCTGAACCTCCTGCACGGCAGGGAACAATATATCATTGTACCACCAAAGCTACATCATGTTGTGGTTCAGCAGACAGCTGGTTAGAATTAACAGGTTTCCTATTGAGACTCCAGGCCTACGTGCTGTCCATGATTACACCCCAACAACTGTAACAATATCTGGCCCTAATAGGACATTGCTTTAAAGAAAAATGATGTGAAAAAATATTGGAAGAAAAAAGTTACATCAACATAAAACGGAACGATAAACTGCATTAAATACTTCACAAAAACATCTTAACAGAAAACAGCATGGACTATAAAATAAACAGACCAGACTCAAGGAAACTATTAAAAAAGTGAGTTTTTAGAAATGCACTGAGTTGCCCAGCAGGTCACCGCGGTGCTGAGGGATACTGATGGAAAAAGCTCAAACAGCAATAATCGTCAGCTTAGACTGCAGAGCAACCGAAGGAGACTGAGGATATCAAGCTGTGCCTCTGCTCATCGGGGGTTAAAAGCTCAGAGATAAAACCAGGCACTTACTCAAAATGTGTGCCATTTGTGCCATCTGTAGCTATGGTTACTACACTGAATATTGACTGCTGATAGGTGGTGTGATACGGTGAGAGCGAGGGACGGTGACAGTATTCATGACAGACTTATGGTGTTAAAATCTTTAAGTTCTCATGTAATTAATGCATTTGTTTAGATACTGCTCCTCACTTGTCTTTCTGCCTATAAACAGGCTGTCTGAGGCTCATTTATGTAAGAACAACATTATGCCTGAACTACAGCTGTGATTGGATGGCACTATCAATACTTGCATCCCTTATTTGTCAAAGAAAGAGTTATTCAAAACAAATACACAGATCTGCAAGTTTAATTCAGACTTGGACAGAAAAGCATTGGATTTCCAACGTCTTTGTTTGTTCCCAGAGGGACATCAAATCATCTTACAGCAGCAGCTCTGAATGACATCCTCAGAGTGCAGTTTCATCCGATAAAAAAGCTGTGAAACCATTAAAAGACAGGATTCATCCTTTTTTCAGTATTTATATAACAGCTTTGATTGCAAAATGCAAAAAAAAAGATAAGACAAATCCTGTTTTCTTTAATTACTTTTTAAGCAACCATAATAACAAAGACATCTTCTTATGAGAATGTAGCATTCACACTGCTTATACAAACACCAAAAAACACATATGTGACTGACATGCAACTTTTTTTTTTAAAACATCTGGATATAATAAATAATACTGGAGGTTTACAGAGACATCAGATGCATTTCATGTGATATTAACATCTGTGATACACTCACGATCTCCTTCAGGACTCGACTGGGCCACAGCACAAACTCTGGAGTCTGACTGTGTGTGGACCTCTGCAGGCGGCTCGAACACTGTTTCAACCGCTGTTCTGTCATGTTCTGCTCAGCGACACGACACTCTCTCACACACACACACAAACACACACACACACACATGTTTGTGCGTCGTGTGTATGTGCGTTTGTGAGCACATTTTCAGATAAGCTCATACTGTGTCGGGGGGAGGTGCGGTGTGGTTTTGCGGGCTGACCACTGCGACCACACAAGTCCCTCCATCTGACAGTGACGGATGGAGGACGGAACATAAAGATGGAGGACTGGATGGAGGGAGCAGAGGCAGAGAGAGAGAGAAATCCAGACAAGGTGGTGTTGGCATTGATTGACTTCAAACCTGCTAATGTAACCCCACAGCACAGAGATGGAGTTGCACTCACTTTCACACTCCATGTGCACTCGAATGCATCATCAGGGATTGATGTTTCTTCATGCAGAGATTGTCTTGCAGGAAAAAAAAAATCCAAGTTCTTAACAAAATAAACTCATACCAAAAAAAAGTGCAAAATGTGGCAGTGCTTTTGATTGTGATTTATGTTTCTATATGTACTGACTCCTGCGTGTTTTTTTAATGTATTTTACCATCTGAGTTGGTCAGGGAAACTGCAAGAGTCCTGCAGGGACAATCCTTTCTAATTCTACTTCAACCTGATGGACCCACTGGGAGCCATGTGCAGGGCATCACATACACACACTGTTCAAGTATATGGATCCACAACAATATGCAGCACAGTACAGAAAATATACAGGCTGTTTTGCCCAAGGCAAGAAAGGCAACTGCACTGTATTTTCAGCAGACTACGCTAAAAAAACAGCTTTTTTTATGGCCTAAATCTCTGCATCCTTGGAGGGTCAGACCTTTGCTGGACTCTTGTGGAGAAATTCTCCAAACATGATGTTTTCCTCTTATACTAGTTATACTATTAATGCTCACTCTGTGTGATAGTAATATTCTTTTTCTAAGATATGTATTATCACCCACTGAGGAATAATTTCAGTGAATGGAAAATGTGTCATGGAGGGAAAAAAAAACAAAAAAAAACAAAAACAAAAAAAACAAAGCCTGTCCTCTGCTGAATCTTTGATGGTGCGTCAGATGATGCCAGAGATAATGACAGACCCGGTGGCCTTTTTTTCTTTCTGAAGACATCTGTCATTTCGGTGAAAATTGCCAGGTTTGTCATGAAAGAGAATTCATCGTGCCTTTGAGTATGGCTCTATGATTAATTCAGGCATGTCAGTTGGTGAGTAAATGCTTCTTTATTCTCGCGTAAGTGGTCAATATTAATAATGCACACGCGGGTCTAAGTTCAGCATCCGTCTTGGCAAAGTTTAACATGGACGGTTTCATCAGCTGCGCACGCTTGTCACCACATCCTTACTCTTCTTTTCTCTCTCAGCCTCTCTCTTTTCCACTGCAGGCTTGCCACTCCATCCTTTCTCTCTGAGAGGCGCCGTATGGCTCTGACACCTATTCTAATGGAAAGATGTGGCCCATCAGCAGTAATTGGAGGAGCTGTGGTGGTTGGGTTTCTCCAGGAGGCAGTGGCGCGATCGATCCAACGGATGGTGGAGGTGGGCAGGCAGGCAGGCTGACAGCGCTGCATCCCCCACAGCTTCTGACAGCTCAATGAAGGCCAAGCCACAGAGCACCGGATGTCCTTTTACAAGAACAATCATCAAGCTCGCGGGTCACCGTGGAGCCCCCAGAACTCACAGCCATCCAGTTAAATCATAATTACCCATTTAGTCGATTATCAGCTGGGTAGAAGCACGTTGAATTTAATGTTAGCCTTTCATTATACTCACATTAAAGAATAAAGGAAATGTCAGAGGCTTAATAGCAATGACATGATGCAATTATCTACAAGGTGATTTATTTGAAGGATTTTACAGCAATAATCTCCTGACGCCCTCATACGTTCTGTGAAGTATACAATATAATTGTGCTCTGTGTGCACTGACACAGTGGAATAGCATGAGATGATGGATCGAGCGCAGATTTCACACAGGCGAGATAATTTGCATACTTGTGACAATACACGGGCTGGTGTCAACACCGTGCTGTGTTTTCTCACCGCAGCTTCGGAGAGCGGTCTTTGTTTGTCCTCCTGTTTATGGTTTTCTCAAGACCTAAACTGTACTGTGCCGAGCTCGGCCTGGCCATCGGTTGCCATGGCGACGCGCAGCAGCCGAGGAAGGATGACGTGTTAGGAAAAAAAAAAAAAAAGACCGGCACAGGTGAAATCAAAGAGAGTATTTATTCTTCTTTCTGTTGCTTTTACGCTTACCGCTGTCAGACCTCATGTTACCTGTTGTACTAAGAGAGACCTTGTGACTGTTCAAAACCTGCTGGCAACTACAAAAATACTAAATATATATATATAAAAAAAAAAAAAAAAAAAAGATCAGTAACTGCGGCTGTAAAAGATGCTGTTGTCCAATTTCATTGATTCTGTTGAATAAAGAGCGAAAATGCTCCCAGTTGCACTCATGACTGAGTTGTCCTACATAAAAATTGGCCAAGAAACTCTGTGTCCTACATATTTCTCATCTTATGGCCTGTTATCCTTCCATCCTGTTTTCCTTTGTTACTGTTCCTCTTTTAATATTGAGGTTCTCCTCAATAAAATCTTGTTAAAAAAAAAGGGGGGGGGGGACATGCCAAAATTCCAACAGAGTCCAGGGCAGTTTCCAAAAAAATCAACATCCCAATAGTCCAAGCAGAGACAGTTCCAAAGATAATACACAGAAATGCACTAATTGTCCAAGAACCGCTTCACTGGCCACAGTTTCTTTGACAATACCAGGCCTTGTTGCAGGGTTGCAGCCCTGCGACCAGTAAAAGTGTAACTGCATCGATTCATGTGGCTTTGACCGAGCCAACACTGCTCCATGTCGTGGCTCAGAGCCAAAGCTGTTAAACCTGCTATGGCCACAGTGATCGCAGGCACTGCTGGCTACCACACTGCAAAAAATTAACAACTCCTGTCAGGGCAACAGTAAGGATTCAAGATAAACTTCAGTCAGTGGTCCAACTTACCCTCAAACTTTACTACAATCTTAGTAAAGTGAAATGTTTAAATAAAGGGAATCTGTTGCATTTGATAAACTAAAAAAAATTGTTGTTTGGTATAAATTTATTTACACAAATGATCTAAACTTTTTAAAGCATTTTTTAAAAGCCTTAAGATTCTATGGTAAAAAAACAAATTCTACACATCATCATAAGCATCTTCTAACTAAGCCTAATGTAATTACATATAAAACACTAAGTCTCATATCCGCCTATAACAATTAAGCCTTAAGTTCTGTTACAACTGAAAGTAAATGCAATAATAAATTTCTTTAGATAAAAAATATGGAGTGAAGTAATTGTAACTTGCTTCTATTACTGCTGATTAAAACATACTCAAGCTTTAAATGCAGCTTTAGCTTTAGCTGTTTTTTGCATCGCAGCAGAAGTTGAGAGCAACACTCATCTGCCAGGAATTTAGCAAATACGTTTGAACAGCCTCCCCTCGATGCTACCTGCTGATCCTCCTCAGGGAGAACTTCTGACACAGACCGAGGACACAGGAAGGTTGTGGCTTTACAGGCAATCCCCCTATAATATTACCTCTCTTCCCCCTGCCACACAGACACACACGTACACACACATGCACACACACACACACACATGCACACACACACACACACACACAATCACCACCACCATCACACATACCACTTCTGGAAAACACTGATCCCCGTGAAGAATTTCCAGCCTGAGCCAGAGCCGCAAAGCTGTACAGGAATAACATCAGCAGCCTAAAGGTGCTGAAGGTGAAACAGCCAGAATCTAAGTTGGTCCGTGAATAAATAACAACTCCTTGTTTTGTCTGACAGAAATGCAAAATTACTCCGTTAAAATTCTTTCAGATACTAACAAAAGTTCTGCCTGTTTCTTCTAGGTATGCATTAACATTTTTCAAAGAAATATCTACTCAATACAGATAATAACAAAAAAAATGTACGGAGTACATTGTATGGAGAAGAATCACAAAGATTTTAAATGAATAAATCTTATAAAATAGTTTGGAATATGCATATTTTTAGAATTTTGTTTTGTAAGTAAGTAAAATATTTAATCTACAAGTAAAATACAGTAAGTAAAATAGTGAATAAAGTATGTAAACTTAAAAAAAATAATCTACAATAAAAAGAGTATATTCACGTGTGTGGCATCTTAAGTTTGGGAAAGGTGAACTATTTTTGGCACAGGAGCGCAACATGAGACAGGAGTTTACAGGGTGCATTTCTTCCCTGTGCCAAGGACACAAAGCATGTTATACCACTAACTGACAGGTGGCAGCAGAGAGCAAATGGTTTGCTTTAAAGATATAAAATATTGCCTGACAACGTATTTAAACAACAGTAAAAAGAGGCGAGGAAGATGATATAATCTATACTTTTTTAAAAGGAGCTTAAAAGACGGCATCATACTGATATTTTAAGGAACAGAAAAGAATCAGGAAAAAACAAGGAAAAAACAAAAAATACTGCAGACCTGAATGTTTGAAATTAAAAAATTTACATTTTCATAAGTTAAAATTTTGATCTTTTTTAACAAAAATAGTGTTTTAAAGGTTCTTCATTTGTTAATTATAGTTTGTTCATGAAAAAAAGAATACATACATCATTACATTACATAAAGCTCTCCCACTCCCTAAAAAAAAATTTCCATTATCGCCACTGCTGTCTACAAAGTTGTCTCATGGTTGCAGTGTACTTTACTGCAACCCTATAGTCCTTTACCCTTCAGTGGGTGTTATTACAAGCTGGTGTTGATGTTTTGAGTACCATTACACTAATAGCTCACTCACTTCCAAACTGAAGCAACCACAACCTTTCACAGGATGCCTTTCATCTCCACAGCTGCTGCTCAACCCACCAGAGTCATTTCCAGCTTCTGCGAGGGTTCAATTGATCCCAGAGAGATAGTCAAGGGGGGTCACTTTTACTCTTGGCCGGTGGATGGGTAACTGCTGTTGTTTGCACTCACAAGCTTTGCCCTTCATGTCTAGTTCAAGACCTTAGACCAGCAGAACAGTGAGAGGAGCAACGAGCACCATTAGAACCTTTGGAGGCAAACTTTTGAGTGAATGGCGTGCTTCCAGGCTTGTGATTTAGTCACCTGTCTGTGTTTATGATCTGCTATTATATTATTATTATTACAACTGTGCCAGTCGCTGTAGAAGGACAACAAATCCATGCCGCTTGAAATATTTATCACTCCATTTCACCTGGTTTGTCCTTTCCCCGTATTATATTCTATGTGATTGCTGTTCTGCTGCCGACCTTGCTGACTCAGCAGGTATCATATGGAAAGTCACTGCAGGTCACTAACAGGCATAAAAGATCTTTGTTGTCAATGATGCATTCAAAAAGACAGACAGCCAAAAAATAAAAAATAAAATAAAAATCCTCTGTTACTTCTTGTCTCAAATGCTGGAGGTTCTAGGCTAACATTGATAAATGTACAGTATTGATGTGATATGTATCAATTTTCATCTTTTTCTGATTACAGAATTTACATTAATTAGAAACACATGATACAACCTGTTTGTAGTGACGATTTTCAGAAGTCCTATCGGTGAGGGCTAAACATGAGAAGCCCTTTTCTAGAAATCAGTTATTTGATGAAATATTTGCTAGATTTAGAATTTCATTAACCACGATTTTGGAATTCACAGCCAGTTTGTAGTAAACAAAACTAACTAATAGGCAAACACCAGGGCCTCATTCATTGACTGTCAAAGGATAGACGACAGAATAGGTCCTCAAAAGTGAAGCCACCCCCTGGTGGCTGGCTGTGGTATGGGTCATGAACTTTACCCTCTGCTCGTTTGTAGATGGGACATGCACTAATTAAAAAAAAAAAAAAATCAACGTAAACACCAATTTTTCACATAGAAAGTTTCTGTCAATTCAAGCAGTTTATATCATGATGATGTATCTTCAAATCTTCAATTTTTACTGACAAGTTTGCTGGTTAGTCATTTGGCTCCACCCTCTGATGACCATCAGGATGAAATTTCTTGATTTGAGCCAAAAAAAAAATTTTGAGGTTAAATTCATGCATCAGTCTAAACTAACCGACAAACAAACTGACAATATTGTGGCTAAAAAACACTGCTAAGTAGTTCTAACGACTGTATGACTTAATGAGGTGCATGAATGCCTGTCATTTTGGCAAACATTTTAACAGCCTAAATATACGGACCCACTAATGGGACAGTGAAGCATGTGACCGGCAGCGGTGAATGCCTCTGCATTAGTGCCGACCTCTAATCATGTATCATATTACCAACACGTTTCAGTCCACAGTTGCACACTGACAGTCTGAACACGACTGTGACCGCCGGTGCAGTCAAGCAAACAATAAGAAAATCCCTCCAACAATTGAATCCTGTGCGAGCTGCAATTATATGTTGCTCCCCGAGGTACTCCCCCTGACACCCTAAAAAGGTAATATACCTTCTGCTGTAGAACACAATCACATGGTTCATACTCCTAGTTCTGCATAATTACAGGGGCTTGAGGAAATTGAAGGGCTCCACTACCCATAAAACTGAGGGCTTAAGTAATCTTAGAAAGAGGGGAGGTATTAAGAAGAACATGGATGTCCTTGTTGGATCAGTGCTGCTGCATAGCTTGGACAATCTGCCACGTCTGGATAAAGACGTGGTTAACAGTTCCCTCACGGCATCGTCTGACAAGCAGCGGTGTGAGGAGCACGATGACTCCTACACAAGGTTTAAATATAACAATGTGCTTATGTAATCTCATCTGCAATATAATACCTATCTATCCATCTATCCATCTAATAGTAACTCTAAGTTTTGAGATAGAACAAGTTGGCCTATTTGTGACAGAAACTGCATGAGCGGATGGGGGTATTTCTCACAAGATGGATCTCTTCTGACAGCTCTGATCAGAACGGAGACAAATGACGAGGCATCCGCCTCCATCTGCCGTCAGCAGGCCTGACAGAGCTCTGCCTGGTTCACTCGGTGCTCTTTCAGGCCCTATTTCACATTCGATCAGGGGATTGTGACCTCTGCATTCCTATTACATGATGCTTCCTCCCTAGTCACAACAACACAACACCACCGCTGGTGACTGCAGAGGGTGTTGTGAGCTGAAGTTGTTGAGATTTGCTGTGGCGTTTTTTTTATCTTGATTTGATACAGCAGTGTGGTCACTTGGCGAAGGAAACATATTACTAAGAAGCAGGAAAAAAACATCATACTCTGCAGAAAGGATGTGTTTGGATCCATATTGGTATACGTGGAGGCACAGTACGAGTTCATTTATCTGAAAACTGATTCGAGGACTGACCAAAACCTGCATAGTCCAGCACATTTTTTCGCTCCCCTTAGGCTTTATTTGCTGAGAGAATTTTAAAAAGTGTTGTGAAAAAACCTCTCAGATGGATTTTAGCATTTCGTAATGAAAGCTCCTTCCAGACAAATCGTAAAAAAAACCCTGCACCCTGTGGTGATTGTTGACAGATCTGTTAATTGATTTGATACACCCCTGGGGCTGCCAGTCTACACCTTTGCTCTTGGCAGTAACATAAAGGTTTTTTGTCAGATGGGAGATGTCTGGACTGCAAGCCATTACAGTCAGACTCGTAGTGATCAAACATGGTAGTCAGACCATCATTTGAGTCTAAAGATGCCTTTCCTTTGCCAGTTTCCCGAAGCACCTGCACAGGGAAATAACTCTGCATCGTCTTCTTTGTTCCTTCCACTTAATTGCTGCAGAGCTGCAATATGTCAGCTCAGTTCACGGGAAGAAACTGCCTCCGTCTCACTACTAGGATGGCTTTTCCTGCCATTAAGAAGAATCCTACTCTAATTACAAGTATTTTGTGAGGCAGCTGTTATAATGAAGGGAGGAATATGCCAACAGAGCAGATCACATTACAAACATTGGAGGTAGAAGAGCGGTTTAACTGCTGACTGGGATTAAAAAAACCAGAGCTTGTTGGATATATTTCAGAGGTATGGCAGCGAATCGCAAACCGGTGATGTTAGAAAAGATAAAGTCTCTGATCTGCATATTTCAGCAGGAGAGATTCAAATTTTGATTATCTTGCTGAATCCAATTACCTATCCACTGAGCACTTATGTGTGTTTTTCTGCAATATCTGACCGCGTTGGGCGTGAAAGGCTTGTTTTTTTTTTTAAAGCGCACTGTGTTAATGTGGTTATGTCCACAGTGGTTAAGCGTCGTAGGAGTAACCTCTGTTTGGGAACTGACCTGTCACACTGAGACTTCATGTTCGCTGAGGCTCCCTGTGGACACTCAACCATGCGTAACACTCGCCCAAGGCGAAAAAAAAGGGAAAAAAGAAAAGCAGCTTTATGAAGTGACTGATAGGATGTGCTGAAGTTGTTGGTGTGAGACCTAGAATTCTCCACAGTGTTACCACAGAAAAACTGGCCTCAATGTGAGTGACTGACATTGAATTGGAGGGCATGGAGGTCTAAAGCTTAGTCTTTTATCTGGTCTCAAAGGGGAAATGCAGTGTACAGCCTGCATTTTTTCGTCGTTTTTCTTTTTTTTTTTTTTTTTGGTTGCCTGCAGCACACTTTTATCAGAAGATTTAGCAGGGACATTTAGATTTAGCAGAAACATTTATCAGCTAAAGAGTGTACTCCTCCAAACATAATACGGCACTGCCTCCCCAATTACACACTCGAGCACCATGTACTGCTCGACCAAATTCACGTTCCTAAGGGTTTTGGAGGAAAGGTTTCACTTTGCCCTTGATCATTTTGAAGACAACTGAAATGCTGGGCTTGCAATGGCGCATATATTAGTTTTGATTTAAAATCTGTCTCTGTTGGGCGTCCTCAGATTGAATGCATGTAAAAAAATTACTGAAAGCATTGAAAGTTTTTGTAAAGATGGGAGTTAAAATGAGAGGGTCTACAGGAAAATAAACAAAGCTACTGCAGTTTTGGGTTTTAGGTTTTAAAAGCCTCTGAAACAAAGCTGTGGCAAAGAAATACACAGTCAGACGTTACAGTCCACAGCATCAGTGGATATTCTTTGGCTCACTACAGCCGATTTGTCACAGAATCGTCCACTGGCTGTTTGCCGAAGAAAGTGGGCAAAATTAAGCAAAAATAAACAAGATCATGATTCGCTTTGTACTCATTTTTAACACACACACAGACACACAAAAACACGTTCTAGCAGGGATGCCTCTATTGCTATTTATTACACACTTTAAAGTTAAGTAAAAAAGTGCAGAACATCGAACTGCTCTAAGCTTGTTTACTCCTTTTTCATACGCTCACATGCACTTGTAACCCACAACACTGCAAAAAGGATGAACGATCTCCAAAAACTGCAATGTTTCCAAACAAACTTTAGAAATACGAGGCAGACTTTTTCCTGATTCCAAGTGGACTCATAATAACTGTTGGTGCTAATTCAGTTTTCATAATTATGGTCAGGGAGATTACATAATTAGAATAAGATGCAATGCATTGTTAATGACACCGCAGATTCTTAATAATAATCTTTTTTTCAGACTAAAGCCATGAAATAAGTTCAACCAAACAAAACAAATATCTCAAATCCAATAAATTTCCATACGAAGCTGCGCTGCTTTGACCACGAAGCACAAAGTGCAATTAAGCAGTCCTGCTTTAGTAAACAAAAGCTAAACTTGCTTCCAAGGCAATACATCAACTGTGATTATTTACCACCCCGAGCACTGAGCAAAAAATCAATAACATGTGCAAACATCAAACAAACAAGATTTGCAAATCAGTCTTCATAAAACAAATGAAGAGGGGTAAAAAAAAAAAAAAAAAAAAATTCTTCTAAACAACATTGAAGCACATCACAGAGCCAGTGGTGATAAGAATTATCCTGGGAAGTTAAAGACTTTTATGGAATCCTCTGCATTTGGGGCATGGATGGTTTAAGCTGCAAAATGAAAGTCAGAGTCAAAGTCAGTTCATAATTAATCCAACAGCGAATCCGTGTATGTGTGTGTGAGACAGAGAGAAAGAATGTGTGTGTATGTGTGTGTGTGCGTCTGTGTCTGTATGTGTGTGTGTGCATATTCAGTTTCTCTCTCTCTCTCTCCTGACGTGTTAATGGGAAACTGACAAATTTACAACACTCAACTTTATATTTAAATCTGCATTAATCATCAGTTCTAACACTGACGTTGAGTAAAGTGGCTCTTATGTGAGAGGGTCTCATAGAGGTCTGGTTAAAGTAGGGCCACAAAAAGCTACTGTTTTGGCCTTTTTTTTGCCACAAACAAAACTGCAAAATGTCCTGAATATTGCTAAAATTACTCAGTTTTACTGGTTTAAAAAGAATGTGAACAGTAGTGGTCATGGATGTCAATCTAGTCTGCCGTCACCATCCCCTTTTTCTCTGAATGAGACAGTCAGCTCGTGTGCATATAATCTGAACCATCTCACTTTGATGCACATTGTAAAAATGTTAATATGACTTTTATGAAACTTACAAATTTAATCTATCTGTGGTATGCAGAAATGTACAATGCCAACATTATATATTTAGGGCAATGGGCTGTTAATAAGCAGCTTGAATTGTCAAAGCCAATAAAAAAGCCACCCAGAAAATAAATGAACAGATAGCTCTTGGAGTTGTAAAATAAAAAGTGTAAGATAAGCAATTACCTGTCAAGGAGCATCAAGGAAATGCAGTCAAAAGCTCTGGGGAGGACTGTAAAGCAACAGAGATGAAGGACGCGTTAAGTTTTTGAACAAAATGCAAAATGCACCAGCAATTGAAACCTTCAGTTTAAATGTTTCAGGTAAAAAAAAAAGGTAGAAAAGGTGAGTGAAACATGACTGATGAGAAGTCTTACAGTAGCTATCATATCGATGTGAAGAACCAAAAAAAAAAAAAAAAAAACTGACTCTGCCCCCTCATCAATCACAGTCAAGGTGCCCTTGAATCAGATACGTTGTTGTTCTCTTCTATCTCCCGGTGCACAATTCAAATATTGACAGACCAACAAGATTTTATTATGCAGCTTTGGGTGAATATGATATACTGTCTCTGTAACACCGGCGAGCCTCTCTTAGCTTGTCCCCACCGAAAGGTTGATCGATAAAATGCTGGAAAGAAGTGCAGTTTGGGTTGTCGAGGTCACCGTGTGTCACATCACGACTTCTCTGCCACTGTGTCACAACATATACTTAATTTGGATTTTTTCTTGAGGAGCCACGTTTGTTTCGTGGTAAAAAAAGTCAAAGTTTCCCCGAATGGTCACATTTTTTTTCCAAATTTATGGGCTCTGTGAAGCTGTTACATAAATGTTAAGAATAGACTGTTTTACTGAGCTTAGCGGCTAATTCAATACAGTAAGCTGTCTTCCCGGGATATAAAATACAGCATATTATTATTTTTGAGTGAAAGTTTTAAAGCAGCTGCACTACATTTTCGGTCTGTTACTGCTCAGCATACACACAATAATGGGTGAATTAGGACGTTTTATAAAAAAAAAAAAAAAAAGACAGTCACTTTTCAGAGGACTTCCAGGGCTTTGAAAGGATTCTGCATTATTCTTCTTTCTTTGTCAAGACATTTCGGTTAATGTGCCTTTTCTCCCCTTACGACCGGCACACTCTTCTCCTATTTCAACAAACTTCTAACAATATGCACTGAAGCCTCTAGTTGATACGGGGCTTCAAATAGAATAACTTCTCCTTGCTGTCTGCTTTTCCTCGCTGCTCCAAATGCAAAATGTGATTTTCGTCGACATGAGTCGCCACAGCCTCCCTCAGTCGCATCTGTCTCAGTCTCAGGACAGTTTTAAGTACCAATTTGGGGCCTTATTGAATCCAGCTTAAAGTGCAAAGAGCAGTTTGTCATGCATTGCATTGCTCCGGACGAAAAAGTTCTCAGCATTTTATGAACTCGGAGCATAATAAGCAGCCAGGGCAGCAGACATAGATCAAATATAAGTGCTTTCTGTCCTTTTTGACCAAGCTGGGACTTCCTCCAACGCTCCTGCCCTTCTCACCCCCCAGCAGGAGCTTCAGTCCTCATTTGTCACCCGTGCCACCCGGCCCCAAGAGGTTGTCTGGTTTTGATGAATGGAGTGAGGGCTTCTGTCCTTTCACTGCCATCCATCAATTTCTGCAGATGTACAGCATTAAAGACAAACAGATCTTACCGGGAAGCCTCTGTAACTCTGGTGGAGTTCTGGTGAAATTGGCAAGCTGTTCTCTTTAAAAACGTCCGGTTAGATTGTTGCTAAAGTTAAGATATTTTATGTATTTTTAGTTGAAAAGTGAAAACTTTTGGGCAATGTCATGAATTTTTTGATCACATCTACATACATCAACAGTTGTTGTTGTCAGCAGCTGTTCTTTAAAAAGCCACTTTTAATTTCTTAACTGTTTCGGGAGCCTTTGTAGAAATGCAACTGATGCATTTATAATAACACTGATGAAGTGTTGTGTGTGTGTGGTGGCTCCTTCTCCTAAAATACCTCCACTGCCTGGCCCTGATGACCAGGCAGTGGAGGTATTTTAGGAGAAGGAGCCACTTTTTAAAAATGTAGCGATATCCAGAAGAAAGAATTAGGATTAATATCATGTGGAGAGAAAAAAAACAATCACATTGTCTCAATCTTAAGTTTAAACTACGGTGCAACACGTTTTGAGAGCACATCAGTTGTAAATATATAGAAGCATTTTTGGATCCTAACTTAGCCTGTAGCAGCTGTAAACATATGTTAGAAGTTGAGTAGAGTTGAATTTCTCAGAGAAATGTACTCAAAAGGCAATGCGAGCACTGAAATGAAACATTTACAGAACCTGTCAGACTCGTGCCCTTGGATAGAAACCATGCGACAGCTCAGACTCGAGTATTTCAGGCCTGTGAAGACTTTCGGACACACTGGCTCATCCAACCTCTCTCTCTCTCTCAGTATCACACATAAGTCAACACTGCATACTGTAGGTGCACGCCTCTGACAGAGTCAGTGTGTGTTTGCAGCTGCAGCAGTTGCAGCAACCCCGAACGCATCAGAAGTCTATTCTCTCCGGAGCACAAATGAGGCTCTCATCTCCTCTCCTCTCTCAGAGCTGGAGAGGCCGAGCATCCCGGCTCGTGTTGCTTCTGTCTCACACCTTTGGGAAATGAATGCCTGCACTGTAGATGTAATTTGAATTAACGCATTACGATCTATAGGCAGCTTAGCTATCCTTTTAGTAATAATAATTAAAAAAAGATGTAAAAAAAAAAAATGACTTAAATTTTTGTGAGCTTGTTATTCTGCAACTTCTGAAAACAGAAGATTACTGTAGATGGAACTTCATTTTCAAGCTGAGGTAAAATGATTTACTCTGGATTTCATACTTTTCACAATTAGCTCTATATACTTCGACAAATTGCCGTTTTCCCAGAAGGAGCGAGATGCCATCTTTCTCCATCTCCTAAATGAGACAGTGGAATGGACCCTGACGTGACATTGAATTAACCTTTTACATGCCAGCTAATATTCATGTGGAGATAAGGTCACTATTACAGCAAGTTGTCTCCCTCTCTCCCTCTGGTCATATCTCCCTCTATCTCCACCTCTTCCATCTCTGTCTTCTCCATCCCTCCACACTCTCCCCACTTCAATTAACAGTAATAGAGTTTGGCCATTTTGTCTCCTGTGCGTTCATCCTGACAGCCCATCCCTTGCTTCACCTCCGTCCTCCTACCACCAGGCTTTGTTGCAATCACATTATGGCTCAGTGGCATCAGAGGTGCCTGTGTCAAGGTGATACCATGTGAGAAAACACCTGCACGTTCACAATGACCTCCAGCAGGTCAGTGCAAGCGGAGCTCCACAGCTGACACCGTGTCTTGAATCAACCTCCGGTGCCTTCAGGCAGAACGGAGGCCTGTGCAGACGGGTTAAGGCTGGATGGAGACGTGGGCTGATGCAAAGGAGAAAAAAGAAAAAAAAGGCTCAGGTGGTTTTAAGGCTTTCTGCTGCAGGATGAAGACATCATGCATGGCTTCGCTTAACCTCAAGATGTTACCTTTGGGCAAACAGATTTGAGTTCACGTTTCCTGTCATAATTTGGCTGTGAGAAAGCTCACTGTTTGTATCTGTGTAAGATACGTGCCATGTGTGCAAACCTGATGTCTTTCTTCTTCCTTCGCACCATCAGGGATTTTTGATAAAAGGGTATCGTCTCCTGCTTCCACGGTATGTCTGTTTTCAGTCACTGCTGGCAGATTAAACACCACTTTTCAGGGTTTGTTAGTTTTTATTGTCTTGATTATGATGTAGGTGCACGTTTCATTGCCTACTTTGGTTCTATTATTTCTTTTTTTTATCACAGTTAGGTAGGTGTTAGTGACTCACAATTGCACAATTATAAAAACAGGAGGCTACACAAACCTGATCACACAAAAGTGAACCAGCTTATTTCAGGATGGGATGCATTGACTGAAATTTAACAGAGAAGAAAGCCTAATTCATTTGATAAGGTCTCAGTGATACAAGTATCACACATCATATACACATCATATATACATGAACGTCAATGATAATCCTGTTTGTCTCGGACATCCTGTGAAGCGTCTGCATTGCATTCTCAACAGTAAACACACGCTGGAGGTTTATGACATTTTGAAGACATTTTTAACCTTTTCTTTGTGATTCTTTACCTTGGCTACAATCTCCCTGAAAAATATTTTGTTAGTTGGATCCAGGAGAGATCTCAAAAAACACTAATTTATCTTTGCCTGCTGCCAATGAGACACAGTGTGAATAGGATTTTATTGATTGGTGCTTAGCAAAGGCAGAAGGCTTTGTTGCAGGTCTCAATGACGACAGGGTGTCTCAAAAATGGGCTCTATACTGGTGTACTAACTTGGTGATCGATACTGTATTTCTTTTTTTTTTTGAATGTCTGGTTCTCTTTTCTTCTTTTTCTTGCAAAGATAAGATACTGGAGCATTTTATAAAATGCCCTCCTGCTGCTGCAAGGTTGGTTTATGCAAAGCTACTTCGGGCAGAGTGCACTTATCAGGTTGGTGTGGAGCTTAACACCTGCCACACTTTAAAAGATAGCCTTTCCTCTTTATTTAAATGGCTTAAACCTTCTTAGATTTAGCCCTTTGGCTGACGTGGTTTGCCATTATCTCTGAGTGCAGCCTCACTAACCTCTCATTACACAGCATTCAGGATAAACCAAAGCACAGCACTCAACCAAAATGTTAGGACTGCTTCATTTAAGCTGCTGCAACATCGTGTCTCATGCACTGTACCAGGCCATATCCGTCTCAAAATTTAAAATGTCTTCCCTTTGCTTGTTTAGCAGAAACAAGGAGTGTTGATGGTAAATTATTTGAGCTGGAGGAAACGGCTCTGACAGCCTCGATCAGATAATCCTTTCCAGAGACACAGCAGAGGAGATGGACTATGAAATCTGAAAACAGATATTAGCAAGATGATGCCAAAATTCTAAAAATGTTTTTTTAGTTTTCTCTGCTTTTCGTACCTTGGCTCTCACTAAATTGACACTTATTACTTTGTATCTTTCTGCTGTTGAATTCACCAACTGCTCTGAAATGATTATCCTTTGAAAGGCTGAAACATTGAAACAATGCACAAATAAAAAGACGCTATTAGAACTGTAGAAGCTTATTTTTAATACAAGCATTCAGAGCAAAACCGTGAGGTGCAATTTGGTTTGAATACAGTCAAAATGAATGCAAATGCATGAAGAGATAAAGTGATGGATTGTGGAAGTGTACTGACAGCCAGAAAGTGACTATGACAGCTCGTTTTCAACATGCAAGCCATCGTCAGAAACGTACTCGCTCTGAACTGAAAGTTGATGAGATTTCGAAAGTGGAACTTCTCGGTTGAGGCTCACATTTCAAAAGAACTGAGGTAGAAATGTGCTGTGAAAAAAAAGAGCACTCGCACTTCTTTGTGATGCCATTCTCCCAAAGATTAAGGTTTTAAATTTCTCTCTGGAAAGCAGAGAGGGGAATTTGACTTTCGAATCAGCTGTGGGACAGTGTTTCAACCCATTTGGTTTGGTGCAGCTAAACTGATGCCACATTTTTATCGCTCAACACTGAGGTGAGGATTTAAGCAGCAGGTTGATAGATCAGGGCATTCAAGCAGGTGCAGTGGCTCCAAACTGTAATCCAAACAAAGTTGAAAAGTGCAGAACAAGTATGCTCAAATAAAAAAACATACCATTAAACTGAATTTTGAGTTCTTTCTGTGCAGAGAAATATAAAATATAACAATATCAGAGCTAATGATCATATTTGTTTGAGAGTTTATAAAACAAGTTCTTGTGGAGACAGAAGCTTTGGGCCTGTGGGTGAGAAGCTTTTCCCACAGATAAATAACACACTGTCAACTAATATGGTGCATGAGCTACTGAATAGATGTTTTATTTAAAAAAAAATGTTCTAAAATTCATGACTACCTCTGCATCTGCTTCAAAATTATAGTCAAGATAAGTTATTCTCTTTTCTTTTAGGGCTGCCTGAAACTCCCTGAAGGATCTTTAGGAGTCCTCAGACCTAAAGTTTGAGAACCAGTGCAATAACCAATCAAATAACCAATTCTAATGTTGACAGTAAGAACAACAATTCAAATAAAACCAAAATTTTTCCTTTTGCAGTTTGACCAAATAAGCACACAACTTACCACTGCTAATTACTTGTAACTGACTGATTGGTGGCCTTTGATACTCCAAAGGAATTCTAGATTACTATAATGAGGGGCAGAAAAAATATTTTCAGCTGACTTACAGATACAAAAATTAAAACTTGTGCAAACTCGTAGGAGCTCTCAGTACACTGCATGTCAATATTCACTCATATGTTCGCACACCAATGGCCCTGGTTTCCATGCAAAGTGCCAACCTGCTCATCAGGAACAGACACACTCACAATATGAGGTTCTTCTTGTCCAAGGTTAACATGCAGGCTGGAGGAGTTGGGAACCACCGACCATCTGATAAACGGACAACAAGCTTCATTTTCTGAGCACATTAACTCAGTGCTGGTACTATTTCATTGTAAGACATCTTTTGTGACAACCACAGGCTATAAGAGCATCCAAGGCGGCAACATATTTCAAACAACCATCTCACCGGACAAATATATCAGGCAGAGGGACCCTCAAAGTCACACACACACTTCCATTAAAGGCCTACAACAACAAGGGCACACCAGGAAGCCGGGATGCAGAGCTGGTGTCTCACTGATTACAAACAATGTGAGACATCTCAAGGCTGCTACCCTGCTTCTCTCAGCATGGTAATGTTGCACTTCCTCTCCTTATTCCTCGCTGCCTTTTTCACACAACGTCTGGTGGTTTACCCGCCGCAACTCACCAACATTTTGGATAAACTGTCCAGGCCAAGAGTGATCAGATCTCAAGATGCATTGAAGACATATCAGGTCTGTTCACACCTGTACTCAGAGCTGTCCACTTTTGATCGGATCCTCCAGGACAGCTGTGATACCAGATGTGTACAGCCTCTCCGGTTTGTCCATAGCTTTGTCTAAGCCGACAGCTAATTATACAGTAGTGCAGCAGACAGCTCTGGCAGCTGAGAAATATACCGTCCTCTCTGTTTATTAGACTCAAGGAATGGTCCCCTTAAAAAAGTATATCTGAACTGTACAAAGTGGTTATGTCTCTTACCTTTTTCACCGCTATAGAACACCTTGTAATAGAAGTCCCAGCATGTAGACATACACTCCCTGTCCCGTGCACTCATTAATCATCTCTTGTAGCAGTATATATAAAGATTTCACCACTGCATGGGAATAAAACATGAGCCACACACCCAGAAATCCATAACCATTATCGTGGCATGCATGCTTTTCATTTGCAGTATGGCGTGGCTGGAGCCATATTGATTTTTATCCCTTTTTCAGTGCTTTGTACACGGTTTAAAAGCTTGTTTCCCCTCTCTGTATTTGAATTCAGCTTGCTAGAAACCACATTTGGACAGTACCTTTCAATCACAGGTGATTATCACCAATTTTGTTGGTGTACTAAACTCTGTGTGTAGTCAATGAGCCATGGAATCGACGACTTCTCTGTTATTTGTAGGTGATTTTCACCAAAGGTGGTTTCGTGGTCATGTGGTTGTATTTTTTACCTCACCACTTAGACCATGCTAGTGCTTTAGCTTACAAATGAACAAAGGAAGTATTTTTACCATGACTATGATACATGCATATGGAAGAAACTGTGTTTCTTCTATAGTTTTTCTTAAACTTTTCAAATGTAGAACTTCTTGAAAAATCATATGTTTAAATTTAAATGACAAAAGCAATGAAGGATTAAGTTATTAATTGTGTCACTATCACTAAGTTACGACCCTGCTGTTTAGGTTTTTGCATGAGCAAAGGAATAATGTGTAGAAGTGCTGCGGGACTGATTAAAGATTTAATTTCAAATGGTATTGGCCTGACTTGTGTGCTGTGTTTTAAATAAACGGCTGCAAAAAATAAACTGCAGTAGGGATAAATTATTTTAGTGGGGTTTTTTTTCTATTTAACCATTTTGCAAACGCAACTAAGATTAAACCTTGTTTGTGGCCAGATAATTATTATTTTTGGATACTTGATGGATATTAGATAAAAAAAAATCTGTCAAACATATTTTACAAATTGGGTAAAAGGCATATCAAAAATTGGGAATAATAGTTACATATGCCACACGCACTCATGCACACACACACTCACACACACACTAAATCATTTGCAGCAAAAGGAAATGTCACCCTCGTAGGGCAAATCCGGAGCCACATGAAAAAGAGGCCAGCTTCTCTCTGTGATGTGCTCATCTGTGAATTGCAACGACCCCGGCGCTCCACTGTTGCCTTTCAGCCCAAAGGCTGATGATCAAACGTTAGCAAATGAATTTTTATGCCGTCGGACACTGATAAAATTTAGTATTTCGCCTTTGAGTCTTTAGTGGCACATATGCAACACTAAACGCTCTGTTCCCTTTTGTACTCTGTTAAAAACAGTAAGTGCAGCCAGATTCTCCTGCATCGTCCCCCTTCACCCCTCCATGACTGATGACTCGCCCCCTCGTCTCCTTTGGTGTGCGCACAAGACCTGAGTGACACAATCATAAAGCAATCAATTAAGCACTCCTCCTCTGAATGTCCTTCCAGGAGCCTGATCGTATTTCCATGCTGTCATGCTTCTAAGAGATCATCAAAAGGCTTAAAATTCACTGTGGTGAATCTTGGTTCAAAAAATGTCAGTGCTGGTAAAAATTAAGCTGCAACATGATAAGATTGCAGCTCTTTTGTGTTCGTAGTCTTTTGTCAGAGTGGGAGAGGGTTTTACACAAGGGGCTAGAACAATGTCTATGCTTATTAGCAAGTTGCTTTGGAAACTGTAAGTAGTTGGAGCAAGTTGAGATTAACACATAAGAACACAAATATTATGAAGAACCTAAGCCCAAAATTCTTGTCAAATACCCAACAAACGAACAAAAAAATGTTTATTATATTGCAAATAAGCATTAAAACAGCTGTTTCAACAGTTGATGAGAAGAAGTGCGGGTACTCGCGTCTCCTGAGCCCTGCACTTTCTCTGCCCTCCATTAATTGAGTCACTGTTTGCAGCAAAGACATTCCCAATATCACACACGGTATCCGGCCCTGCTTATCCTCTTAAAGCCATCTTGGTGAAACGTGAAGGTTATAATTGGTTAACCACTGTACTTGGAATATCAGTGAGTCTTTCATTAGCCAGTGAGCCAAGGACTGCAGCAGCTTCAGCAGATAGCCCCTAAATGGCTCTGATGGCCGTCCCTGCTCATACTGTAATTTGCTTTGTCACTAACTACACTTAAAGATGCGGTTGATGCAAGACCGCCTGCTACACAGCCCCTGTCTTGTTTGTCTTTGACTAAAGAAAGATTTTCTTAGCTGTGATTGTTAAGCGTTAAGTACCCAACTTGTCAGGTCCCATCGCTAGCGTTTGATTTGAGCAGCATTGACCCTGATTGCGGTGGTGGGCAAAGTGGCTCCGTGCAGCGGAAGAGGACACAGCTCTCTCTCTCAGCCAAAAGCGCAGCTTGGTCTCTTTCACTGGGTCTTTGAATATGAGCGTGTCAATACAGCCATTGCACACGGCTGCATATGCCCCTCTGGCATGATTCCTCCCCGAATGAATCGATTCAGGCTCTGTTTATCTCATTAGCTTGTAGCGTGTAATCAATCACACAAGGGCATTTGTTTCGGGGCCTCCAACCCACTGCATGTTATAACTCAACTCCTGTCCTCGCTATGAACATTGTTCTGTCTACAGTTACCTTTAGCCATGGCTGCTACACTGAGCTGCATGTAACTGAGCGCAGCCTCTTGGCGTTCATTCAAATGATCCAGTTTCAATCATGCAATGTGATTTTGTGCTCGTGCAGGCAAAGGACAAAAGACTCTTGTGCATGAAGCATGTGCACACGCAAACCCACCCACACACACAAGCACACACACACAAGCACACACACAAAACACCCAAGCAAACACCCACATCTGCACTCCCCATAACAAAGAATTCAGTGAATCTGCTAACTTCAAGTCTCAGAAGAGTAATTAATGAGGCGCTCCTTGTTTCTGTGTTTGCACTAATAAAAGGATGTTCTTGTATTGTTTTTATTAAATCATAACCAAACTCATTCCCTGAATTATAACTGAAAGCAAATAAAGATATTATTGAGGTAAAAAACCAAGTCAATGAATCACTGTATTTCAGGCCAAAGTCAAACATTCTTGTTGTGTACTTGACTGAAGTTGTTGCAACATGAGTCACATCAGAACGACGAATGTGGCGACCGTGGGCACCATCAGACTGTAGCTGGCTGCATCAGGACTCTGCCTTAGGCCTCACGCTGCAAATGCTGCCTTTGCCAATTTCACTGAGCCACTTTGATTACCGTACAGCACTTTCGACATGCAACCTCATCACATGCATGCGTCATCAGGCAGCAAAAACAATTATTACACTGTCTGAAATACATGCATGACGTTTGGTGGAACTACCACTTTCTCTATCGCAGCAGAATAGTAATTTACAACAAGTGTCTGTCACAACATAGTTCCCTCTGTGGGAACAAAACGACTACATTACTGATTTTTTTTCTCATTGATATCCTCTCAGACTGTACTAGAACTTTGAGAGGTGACGGGACAAATTTAGCCTGATCTATTAAAAATAAAACCGGACAGAGATGCTCATAAATCACCTGTCAAGGATTGAAATGACTCTCCTTGAATGAGTCTGTGACAGAGCTGAATCTGAGCAGGTCAAGTCTGAAAGTGCTACAGAACAGTGACGATATTAATCCTCCAGGTTTTATCGAGCTGATAAACCAAGAAAAACAAACAAATACAAGAGCTTCAGCTCATTTGCTGGATATAGATTTGAAGAATTTGTGGCAAAAATAGCTAATAGTCGAGGTTATTCCACTTATTTTCCTCTTGAACCCTTTTAATTGCAAAAGGCAACCATTTACATCAAACATAAATGTCCTCAAGGTCTGTGTATTTTATTCTTGTAAATGATTGGACTGTTTTTGCACCTTGAAGGCACTGTGCACCAACATTTTACAGCATCAAAATCCATGTCTAGCCAAATTTTAATGGTTATTAAGGAGCTTTGAGTGGAATTCAAGACCGACTACATGTTGGGCATTTAAATGAATTATCTTGATATGAGCACAAAGGGGATGTTGTGAGGGGGCACTAAACCCCAGTTGATACAAAAATACAGATTTCATTCAACGAATGCACAAGTCATTGCTCAACTTCTGCTCTAATAATTCCCACATATTCTCAAGTGATAATATTCAGAGCCAACATATCTGTAGTCAGATGGTACGGACAGGCTTGGTAGACGTTGCCTGAGGGGCAGTGTGCTGCAGTCCTCAGGACTGCATAAACTTGATATAAAAACCTGCCGGTTAGCATTCGGCATAAAATGATTAAGGGTGGCTGCCTGTCAGTTATTCCCCATGTTGTTAAATTAAAACGTAAATACCAATAAAACCTTAAAAAGAACTGCTACTTTATTCATAGCGTGCCAGTCTGCGTCGGTGTGCTGACACATCACTTATAAGATGATTATGAAACTGATTATGAGGATGAACTGTTTAAGCTCTTTATTTTGCATATGTATTTTGCAGTTTGTTCGCTGTAATTAATTCTTATAGCCAAAAAGCTCAAGAAATTAATGCTGGTGCAATGCAGGTCAGACTTGCTGCTCGCGGTTTGTATAAAACTATTAATTAAAGTCCAAAGCAGAAAGGCAGTAAATGGGCTCAATGCTCCACCAGGTCACCTTGTTCTTTAAGTATTTTGATATTAAGTCAATTTTAAAAGAAGATGGAATTTTGACGGCCATAAAGAACAAGCCTCAGCCCCCTCCTCAGCTGCTGGAAGGGTAAAGAAAGCTTGCAAAAGACCATATTTAATGGAAAGAGAAGTAAAGGTAAATAAGGAAACACTGAACTGGTGAGAAATCACATTTTAATGGATTGTTTCGTGCTGGAATCATTGCCTACATTACTCTTGTACTAGGATGATTCAGAGATGCAACACTGAGTGAGATGTAATTGGCACCTACTGCACATGAAATGTCATGTTAGCAATGACCAGAACATAACAACGGGCTATCTGAAGCCTGTCATCTCTTACTCCTCAACGTGGAGCTTTGCACTGTTGAGCAGCTCTGAACAGCAGAGACGCTGAGGCACATTAAGTTCTTCTGCTTCCCTCTGCTATCAGTCACACACCTTAAAGCGTTTTAAACTTCCACACAATTAATTTCTGGCCTTGACAGATGTTGGATGTTTGGAAATAATAATCCTACAAGACCCATTTAACAGTGAAGTGGAATAAAAATATCTTCCTCTCCCTGCACTGACACATTTCCTTCTGTACTTGCTCTCACTTAAGCTTTTTATTTTTTTTCCCGCTTGGTTGGTGTGTCAGTCTGGAAATGTAAATACACCACACAAGGAAAAAAGCATTTATTAGTATTTAATTTAGAATAATTCCCCGCTGAAATGGGTGTTTATCCATCTCACTCAGTCAAAACAGTGACAACTGCTGCCTACATTACCTCTAGTAACTCCAAATAGGAATACCAGACAGCTCTCTCTGTGCCAATCCTATTTCATACTGTGTAACAAGGATGATTGCACCATGGCAGAGAACGAGTTCAGCACATTCAGCATTGAGGGATGAAAAAAAAAATGTCATGGTTTTAATAGTGTTTTTGTTGAGTAGATTAGTAAATCAGATTGGTCTCAGATCTAAAAAATCATTTACAAAATGGAGCCCTGACACTTCTTTGTTTTTTATTTTTTATTTTTTTGCATCCATCAGCTGTTTGCAGAGGTCCAGAGCGGCAGGTTACACAACGCTGCTGGACCGAGATGCAGGGCTGGAAGGTGTGTGTGTGGTTTTATATGGAGCTATCACTTTACTGTAAACTACTTTTACACTTCATGGACTTCCTTAATCAATTTATTAGACCTAAAAATCTTGACAGAGTGTGGAAAAGAATGCCAGTAGAAAAGCTTTCAAATTAGTTTGCCACACCCATTGTTATTGATTAAATGCCTCACATGTGATACAATTGGGGAAACACTTTATGTAATATCTTTCCACTGTAGCATGGAGTGTCAAGAATTAGCCATTACCATATGTATCTATTACATTACGCCTTTGAAGAGAAATAAAATTGACCTCATTTCAACTTCTAAGTAAACTCTTGTTAAAAAAAAAACAGAGGGCATCTCAGTTTTTTCATCCAGCCTTGAGACATAATTAATGTCTGTCTGGCAAAGGTCCGATTTGTGAGCAAATCCAGATTAATTTATTTGTCCTCCATCAAAAGCAACAAAAAAATGACACTGAGTCCTCTGATGAATTCTTATACCTTGGTAGCATCATTAGCACTGATGATGAATACACAGTGCACATCAAGACCCACACTGAGCAAGGTGTCTTCTTTAGATTGCATCTACATTTACATAAAAATACACGAAAACAAAGATGCAGCTATATTTAACAACAACAACAAGCCTGTATGGTTTTGAAAGATAAACAAAAGGTAAAATATGAAAATTTGACACTTTCCATATGGAAAGTGTTTGCTAAAGCTTTGCATGTTTTTGTGTGAGAAGAATCTCTAGCATGAATATCCACCAACGCAAGCTAAGACACGATGAATCCTCCTACAACAGAAGAGGAGCAGAGTATGACCAAACATGACCTACAGAAAAATGTTGGCTGGCATGATATTTTTGTTTTAACACACTTAACACCTTGAGGAAACCAGATAATACAGCAGTATTCTGCCTAATGCTATTGTGCATAATGAATCGAATGTCTGCTGATTGAAATTTATGAATTAAGTTGATTTATATTTGAAAAAAAAAAACGGATTTATTTCAGTTTGCTTTGTTCTTCTTAGCTCCTATACCTGCTCTTTTGTCAACTAGTGTATACTTTATTAGGGAATATAAAGATGTTGTCGTATTTATAAGCCTTGCATAACACTTCTTCTAGGTTTTGACCTCTTGTTTCAGGAAAGACTTTACAGCTATTGTAGGTTTTGTCCAGAAAGGGATTCATATATCAGATTTCATATTACATACACAGGCTTCAACTGCTGGTGCAGCTGGCCGACGATCAGCAATCTGTGCAATGAGCGACACTGCATAATGGTGATCTCCTTTGTCTTTGAGAGGTGACTGAAAACAATCTCCCAGCATGTGCACAAGTGATCCTTTCCCCCGCAGAGATGGAGGGACACTTATAGCTCTCTTTAAAACTGAGGGATTTACAACAAAGCCTCTCGGATTTTCTCAAGAGGGTAATTGAGAGAGCTTGTTTGTGCCTCATAACCAGGACTTTTTTTGTTGTGCTGTGTTTGTCATCGTCGTTGCCTAATCTGTGAGTAATTACAGCAGCCATCTCCGGACGGAACCGGACGCTAATCACACAGAATGAAATTTTTAAAAAGCTGCATATCAGAGATTCATAACTAAAATAGTTCATGTTAGTAAGTCCTAGCTTTGATTAGAGTGCATTTAGCATAAGATATTGAGGAACTAGGTAACTTTTGTGCACATTTTTGCTCACATGTGATCACGGCATAAGCAAAATCCCACATTGATAATAAAAAGTTATAGGTATTTTTTGACTGTTGATGTCAGCATAGACATAAAACAGTGTGTGTGTGTTTGGTACACTGCGTCGCCTCACCCATCACCATGTTCTCTGCCACTGTCAGGTCACATCCTCATTGTGTTGACAATGAAAAGGGAGGGCGACTGTCATTATGTCAAATGATCGTCTCAGCCTCTTGACCTCAGACACCTCCTGTATAACATATAGTAGCACTGCAGCACACAATAGCCTCACACTTAGCATCAAGCCACTCCTCCCCCTCCTCCTCCTCCTCCTCCTCCTCCCACCCAAACTGTGCCATCTCCACCCCACTGACGACAGGTGAAGCCATGAAAGACAGCTCTTTATGTCTCCTCTCTTATTTATTTATAACACTAAAAGAGAATAGCTGAAGATATTGGAGACAAAGGAACTGTTTTCCACTCTTTTCTTCTCCTTTTCTTCACTGTGTGTGGCAGGATGTGGCTTGACAGTGGGGGAGGTAAAGCTCGAGGGCTGGGTCAGAAGCTTTGCTGTGCATTTGTGCCTGCAGACATCGTAGACCGTGCGTCTTTATGTTTGTGTGGGGGGCTGGTCTGTGCCCGTGTGTCTCTATATACACAATGCTATGTGACTGCACACACTATACGCCTCCAGTCGCATCTTTGCTCCATCTTCTAATCTCCAGCAGGCCTGATGAATGTGAACACAACTGATACCACGCTGCCAGCTGTCCCTAATACCATCTTTTTTCTAACGCAGCGGTACTGCCCTCAGGGAGCACGGCAGACCACAAATACACATAATGAGATTAAAACCAAAAAAAAGGGAAAAAAAAATTCATTAAGAAAATGTGGGAACTTATTTGAACGGTGCAGCATCGCTGATTGAACCAGTAAACAGCATTACAAGCCTGAGCAGCAAATCCCTGTGAAACAGAAACAATGCTGTTCATTTTACTGAAACTCACACCAAATTGTTAAGCAGATGCAGAAGTTATTAGGAAAGAGATCCGTTTTGCTGTCATGTTGGGTTTTTGTTTGTGATAAAATTCCTTCTCATGTGGAAGAAAAAAACTGAAACTTGCTTTCATCGTGTTACATCGTAACAGCATGAGGTTTTTTTCCTCAGCTGAAAAATAAAGACATTAGCTTTCATTTGGCAACGATGGAATAAAAGTGAATTTATGTAGAGCCAACAGTAGGCATGACAGCATCAACCACAAGAGCAATGAAACCCAAGGGTCTCCTTGGCATGAGCAATAATGAAATACTGGAGCATAGAGTTGGTTTTTTCCACTGAATGAACTGTGATTGCCAACATTAAAGTTTTCACATGTACCTCCTTCAGTTTACAGAGATTATAATAGTTACGTTGGTCAGTGTGACAAGACACCAACAGCTTCACATATTAAATTCAAACATACGTATGTCTCAGGCAAGACAGCACAACATCCACTTAAAAAGCCCTCTTTAAAATACACAGCAGTGTGGGGAAAAAACAGCAAATAAAAACTGTGTTTAAAAAAAATCTAATGAGACTTTGACTTGACTCGTACTGCTTCACTACTTCCAGGACGTAACATCCCATCCTCTTTTTATAATCCTCAGTTTTCAAACCCTATTTCTCTCCTGTGCGAGCGGCGATGTCCTACACTGTGATTATGTTTGGCAATGTTCGCCGAAATTGCTGCAACAAGTCAGGATGAATTCGATGGCTACTGCAGTTTGGAGACATTAAACATCAAATTATTGTGTTGCTGGTCACTCCAAGCTGCTCTGATGTACCTCAGGCAAACAACTTGCTGTCCCCGGAGGGAGAAAAGCTGCTGGAGAGGAGGCAGAGAGCCTTTTCTAGCACGAGTCTGTGGAGCACAGGTTATTCTAATTCCTCTGCAGGACATTAATGAGCCGGGATAGTGGCTGTCTTAATGGGCAGCCAGACAGGTTTTAAGTGCCCCACAGAGTGTAATCCACAGAGGTACAACAGCGCTGCTGCAAGGCCCCACATATTGTCCTTAGAAGCAAAGTGAAAGTGAAATGAACACTGAGTATTAAAAAGGGTGTGTGCTCAGTGCGTTTTAAGTCCCTACCTTTGAGGCCACCATCACATATTTAATAGTTCATAGACATTTGACACTTTAACCGGAGTGAATTTTACTCTCGCTAAAGAGAAAATACCATTGGTACAAGAAATGATTACTTATTAATGTGGATCTTGAAACCTTTTAATGTTGATTCCTACCATTTTGAATCAAATCAAATAACATGAAATAAAGGATAATGATTTATTATTTGGCAGGTGGGATACAAGGGGACATAAAAATGAGGGGAAACTGTTTAATACTTTAATAAGAAAATGAGTAAACGAAAATATGAAGTTTAACCTTAATTGTTCATTTACTAGCTTGGATTATGCACTTTATATTCACTGTTCTGATCATTTTGATATGAAACAGAAGATCTGCACTTGATCTTACAAAAATATCAGCCCAGTCTCACACTCAATAATAAACCTGCCAATCCACTGGAGGATAGTGTGTCAATGTAATGTTTTGCCTTGCCTAGGTGTGAAAAGGATAGGTGTGTAAGACAGTGCAGCAGATGGAGGCGATAATGACGGGGGCAAAGGACAACATGATGGTAAAACGAGAGAGAAAGTCTACATGAGGAGGAGCTTTGGGATGTGACTAGTCACAGTGGTTGTTTACTTTAAACAGAACCATGATCTTTTTTAAAAACCTAAACATTGCATGTAAAAAACACTATTTATAACACTATATATTCATATCAATACTTTGAACTTATTGATCATGTAATGAGAAGATGTTCTTTTCACATGTCACAAACCAGCAGGTCTTTTTCATGCGTTGGTGTGAATGATACAGGGTTGCAAATAGAAAATGCATACAAATATTAGAATATTTTTTTTTAAAAAAGGTACAAAAATGCAAAAAACAAACAAGTTTTATGTGAAAATCTGCAACCTCATCACCAGGAAATAATGCAGAACTGTTCATTTCTGAAGATGTGTCAAATCTGTGCATTCCATCATGTTTTTTTTATAACTTTTCTGTTGTTGAGGTCTAAAAAACATGAGCTAGAAAACATGTTTTTTTGTGACACCAGGCTGATGTAAACAGCAGGTTCTGTGTAACACGCAAACTCTGACACTCACATCCTAAGTTTGTATTCTGTCAACATGCATCCCTTCATTCAGACTGAGGAAGAATCACTGATGTAGCCTTAAAAATCTGGCTTCTGTGGCGTCACTTTGGAAAACAGTCACAGTGGTTAATATTCATGCTCATGAAGATTTACCAGGAAAAATGTTCCCTCTCATAAACACTGCACTTGTTTTCCATACGACATGGGCTGCCACTAAATTCCCATTCCTGTAATGGCTTTCTCTTCACACATTGCGATTATGGTGAAAGCACAAAGTGGCTCTTGGGTTTAAATGTGCTTTTCCAATGCCTTCACTTTTAGTAGCAACCTATGAAGAAACTGTGCATGTGAGAGCACAATAACTAGTCCTCTGGTTATATGAACCTACATGAGCCCACATTTACTGTGGCTTGTTCAGATATATAGAGTATCTATTGTACAGTATGTGATAAAGGAGATACTTTACTCTACCATCTTGTGCCTCGGTTCTTTTGTTGCCTAAGGCCAGACAACTCCATGACTGAATCTGCAGAGAAGCTTGGTTACCTTCAAAGAAAAAACCTACAGCACGAACTGCACAGACATCAAACACAAATGAATTTCGCCCAGTCGAGCGGGGTTCAAAAACCTGGATCTGTGAGCTTTCAGTGTAGGTAGACATGCTTTGTGGCACCCACATGCTGCCCTCTGTTCCTAAACCTCTGCAGCCGTGTCAACGTCTTTCAAAACATTTCTGCGAAGTCTGATCCCTCCGTCTTGTCTGATTTTCATGCACATTATTGCACAGGTGTGTAAAAAGCTGCTGAGCTTTCATTGATGATACACAAGAGGATATGCAACACCTGCATTTAATGATCTAAACTGTTTACCTGCATTGTATGATATGTGTATTATGATGAAATTCATTCCCAGTTTTCTAATCTAGATAAATAAAGAGTAATGTGATACATTTCGTCCTTCTCTGCAGCTTTCAGTCACTAACAGTGTTTATAAATATAAATAAATTGTTGCTAAGACTAAATTATATACTGCTGTAATTCATTTAAAAATAAACATTGTCTTTGTGTTGCACTGTAGCTAGTTTGGTCTTTTTGTTTTTAAGTTCCTAACACATACCGCATCACATTTCATTGTGTATTGAAAAACAGAAAATCTTCAGTAATGGAGATCTTTTCCACTTCACACACTCCAGTTACAATGTTCTCTGACCTTCTCCTATAAAGTGGAGACAGTCGGGGCGTTTTCCTAATTGATTGAAGCTATAAAATGCTCTAATAGCTCTATAAGAAAAGCAAGAGATGCTAATAAAATACACAAACTAATTAAAAAATTCGATTTATTGATCAGCTTAAAGTTATTTTCTTTATAAATTACAGTGCATTCTTATAAACCATTGCTAAAACCTTTGTTAAGGTTTTCAGGTTATCAATTGCAAATTATATGTTTTATTGTAAGTATGACCAGTAGATTTATTCTATAAAAATGTAATTCACGGGCCACAGTTGCAGAGCTGCAGCCACATCATGCATGTGTATTTCTGTCCTCTCAGCGCTCAGTGTTTTGTATGGCCAAGGCGAGAGGGCAACCATGAACACTGAGTGAAATGACAAGCTTCCATAAATGAGATCTGGATGCTATTTGCTGACATTGCCAGACTGAGCAGAAACTAAATATAAACATGGTCAGAGAGTGCAGCGCTATAGAAACATGCTAACACCCATGTGAGAAACAGCTGGGTGCAGGCATGGCTTCAGTGGATATATGCGCACTGTGAGGGGTAAGAAGCAGGCGCCAGGTGTTGCTGTTACATGTTTGTAGACTGTGAACAGATAAGAAGTTTAGAAGGGACGAGTGTGAATAATTCAGTCAGTTCTCTACGATTTTCTATGCTGTTATGTGTTTTATTGTGTATACTGGTGTGGATTAATGGGTGCACAGTCCAGGAGTGACGATATGTTTGGGTTAATTTTCCTATATAATGACTTAAATATACGTAATCACAGTGCTGCATGGTTCACAGGATATAAATTTCTATCAAAAAGCTTTTAAACTGTATTTTTAAAAGAAGAATTCATCAAAAAACGGCCTTAAAAATATCCTCTCCGTCCTTTTTCTCAGACTCAGTGGATTGTTTGTGTAAATATGAGTAATATTGACAGAAAGTATTTTAGCCCAACATGCCGTCATGATGGGTGTCGTCGTGCTGTGACTGAAACAGTCAGAACTTCCAGGCAGAGTCAGGTTGATGTTTGCTGACACATGTGTCGGGACCTCAGACAGGAGCTCAGACCACTGGCACTGCAACTGCACTGTGCAAGATTTTCCAGTGACACTGCTGGAAGCTTGTAACCCTGCAATATTGATATTGCCAACGCATATTACACACACACGCACACACACAAACACGCATTTCTAGCTATGCCATGCAGAGCCAAATACAAAAACAGCCAAACCATGCCAGTGATGTCTCACTAGTGGAAAAAAGGCAGAATATGCGTGGAGACAAAATATTGTTGTTCCTCCTCTCCAGAGTTGCTGGTGCATCTTTGCTGGTCAAGAGAACAACCGCTGCATCTTTTCACCAAGAGCCAGAGTTTCCTTAGTAGGTGTCACAAATGAGAACCTACAACCCACTTAACCTCGACTCAAGCTTCCCTTTTCTCAAGCCAATGCCCCCTTTTTTCTGTTCGCTTCTCTGGACAAGTTGTTATTTTCTGTCTAGAAGGTAGTGTACAGCTCCCCAGGGTCACCAGTGAAAGTGTTCTGTCAGACTTTGCTTCAGAAAACACACATTGTGTTTTCTCCCATCTCCTCTTCTAACCAGCGTTAACTCCCCTTCTTTTGAGACACACATTTATTTCTTTTACAGGATTTTTTAAATGCACCACAGGAGATAAAATTCATGATTTATGGAAAAGTGAATTTAATTTGCATTTGTAGCTGAACTCACTGGATTGTAATTGGACCTTGTGTGGCTGCAGCTTAGCTGGTCAGTTGAGAGAAAAATCACCCGATGCCCCCTCTGCTATCTCAGCACCTAAATGCTCTCCATGAGGATTAGCAGCATTTCTTTTCATCAGGCACAGCGACACTGACTCTTCTCTCTAGCCTCGGCTCACACTGCCTCTCTGCGGCATGCAACATGCGTAGATTTCCCCACACTTTCAACGTGCTGCTGTACACAGCGACCCAGGGACAAAGATGGCAATCTCCCCCTCTGCTGTTCCAAGCCTGATCAGCATGGAAATTGGTTCAGATGTCAAGCTTAGGTACCCAATTTCAAGAGTCTCTTAGATGTATATCTAACCCAATCAGGCTCAGAGGAAAAAAAGCAGGATAAAGTGGAATAATTTTTCTTTTACCTCATTCAGAGACTTCAGTGTGAGACTGCTATTCCCAGCGCATGCGGCAGAAGGACTCCCATTCATTCTAGAAATCCTGTTTTTGTCCCTGCTGTGTGTTGTCCCCCACTTCCTCTTCCTTGTCCCTTGTTAAAAGAGAGTCGGTATTCAAAGCATCCCTTTCTTTTATACTGCCGTGCCAGCTGACACCCGCCTTCATGCCTTGGAGATTAAAAAAAAAAAAAGAGAAGGGAATATAAAAAGCAAAGAGAGGACACAGGCTCCTAGGATTTATTTTTCTCTCTTCCCTTCTCTCCTCTTCTTGCACTCACACCAGCCGACACAGGCGCATGAGGGGAGACGTCAGAGTGGCAGAGATGTATGCGCTTTTCACCTCTTCTCTCTTTTGCTCTGCCTCCCTCCTCTTCTCCTCTCTGCCTCTCTCTGTATCTCTCTGTCCCTCTCTGCTTGCCTCTCCGTCCGCGGCTCGTCGCTTCACAGAGGAGCAGGCTGCTCTGTCGTGACGGGTGAGACGGCTCTACGCGTGCAGAGACATCTGCGAATGTGCTTATGTTGGGGGACTAAAGTAGCCTCTTAGCTGAGATTGAGACCACCCTCCCCTCCTCCCTTCCTGAGATGGGCTTTCTAATGGCATGTACCATTAAAGCTGGGAGCAGGGTGGGCTGCAGCACTGAAAGGAGAGAGGGGGGGAAAGCGAGAGAAGGGAAGGGGGAGTTGCTCGGAGAAGGGGGATTGAACTAGAAAGAGAGGAGGGATGTGGAGAAGCGTTAGAAAAGATGTGGTCGGAGACAGAGAAGAAGGAAGGAGTCCAGTTTCATTGTGTAATAACAGTACAGTTAGTTAACTATGCATAATTAAGTGACAAGCTGTAGAAGCTGGATCTGTCTGTGTCAGTTTTCTTTGCAGTTTGCAGCGGCACACATGACCTCACTGTACAGATAACAGCTCAGACCGGTGCAGAATCACTGTATATGAGAAGAGCATATGTTGGTCTGAAAGTGGTGAATTAATTCTGGAAGAGCTGCAATTGTGTCACAGATAAAGCATTCACTAATGCATGACTGACTGCACAATAGCACACATGCAGGAGCATATTGTGGAAATTGGGTGGAATGAATAAAATTTTTTGCACACACATTAAAAAAAAAAAAAAAAAAAAAAAAAAAAGCCATTTGTTCTGGATGATGTCCACAGCATTTATGACTATCTCCAGATGCTACTGTAGCTGCGGTGATTGGCAGGGACTACCACGATGCCAATTCCGACACAACATTTCCATTCCGCTAAAAAGTGCACCATCTAATTTCAGGCGTCGCTGAATAAAGAGTCTGTCTGCTGTGGAGGTGAGACAGCGTCTAGTGTGAGGATCAAAAAGCATCACCTCGGCCAGCTCACCTCCTCTGAGCCTGGAGACCAGACCTGGCTCTCTGAGGTTCTCAGCCCAGGCCAGAGAGACGAGGGAACGGAGGGGCCCCGTGGGAGGGAACCGCAGTCCTGGACATTGCACCGTGAAAAACAAGACCACATGGAGAGACGGAGAAAAGGACAGTATCACCTGCATGAAAATGAACAATCCCATACAAAGACATCTCTACACATTTGTGTTTTTAATTGCGTCTGGTACATGAAACCTCGCAGACTCTTTTTGATTTTGAGCTACAGTCTGATGAAGAAGAAGAAAAAAATCTGGCAGCACCCAAGAGGGAATTGAAATCACCAAATTGCTATAAAGAGCTAATATGATGGCAAGTGCATCTGCAAGCATGGATAACCTGAAAAAAAAAAAAAGCCCTCAGATGATTTAGCGACTCTGTGCTGCATTTCACTGCAAAGTGTCATGCAGTATTTTGAGCTTCGGTCTGACAGTTGGCCTGAACTCTAATGACTTGAGCTGCTGAATCAAAAAGCACAAAAGTGTGACACAGGCATTCGACGGAGGGATTTACTGGAAATGGTAAGTTTTCTTAGGTGGCTTTGTCACGTGAGGGAGAAGAAAAAAAAGGCTCTTTTGGGTCCAGAAGAATCACATCTGATATTTACACAAAGGACAAGTGTGTAAATATGAGCCAACAACCCTCAAAACAGCTTTAAGGGTGCTGTGGATGGTTTTTTTTTCAAACTTTTGGACAGAGCCAGGCCAGCTGTTTCCTCCTTTTCCCAGTTTTTGTGCTACGTTAGGCTAACGAGTCAACCCAATTGCCAAAATAAATCAAGGCTTTGTACAATTCTGCAAATTACAGATACAAACAATGCCAGAATTTCATTTTGATGACCAGGCTGCAATTTTATGATTTGGCAACACTGTGGTAAACTTCTGTTCAGGGAAAAAAAAAAACTTGGTTTCATGTCTTGCCTCAAAAAACACAGCTTGAAAATATCTTGTTTTTTTATTGAAAATACCTGTTGTTATTCCACCAAAACATTTTGGAAAATAATGCATCATCTAGTTAAAAACACTCTGTTTTGTTGCTACAAACACATCTGGAAAATGCCCCAGTGGAAGTGGTCTTTCCTCAACCAGATTGGAAAAATTAGCTTACATACATGTAACCTAAAGTACAGCACTACAGTATAAATATCATTGATATGATATGCATGAAACATTCAAACTGTAGGTGCAAACATATGTGAGACGTAATGATCATCTCATCTCTGCTACGCAATAAATAAACCCTCTTTCCAAAATGGTCGATTCATCCAAGACTGTTGCCACATTACAAAACAACATCCAGGAATTCAACCTCATGCAGCTCCACTTGTGTGTGGAGTTTTCAAGCTCTTACATGCCGATCAGGTGCACCGGAGACACCAAATGACCCATTAGAGTGAGTGTGTGCGCCAGTGTGTTTGATATATGAATCCTTTGAAACATGCTTGTGTAAAGAGCTATAAATAAACTTGTCTTGACGATTCAGTTTGCGAACAGGACACGATTACACGCACACACTGTGGCTGATCTGACGTTCTGTGTGGACACAGAGTCAAGGTCATGTGTGTCGGGTCAGTATATCAAAAACCCATCTCGAGAGTCGATCTTCTAATTTATCTGCCTTTGTCATTCTCTTCTAGGGGCATAGCTCTATTTGTACAATTCAAGCTGAGGTCTTTATGAGGACGTCTGTGTGTTTAAAGTATGCCATGTATGTCCTAAATCTTTCAGAACGCCACCATGGCTGTGGGTGGTGCCTCTTTTCCTTTTGGAGGAGTATGATTTTTTTTTTTTTTTTTTTCCCATAAGCCATCTGGTGTCTTTCAGACCTAATAAGAGGGAAACAGAGAGGCAATGGAGTTCAGTAGATGATAGAGATGGGGGCTGAGTAGGCCAGCACACACACACACACACACACATACACACATACACATATACACGCACACGTAGCCCTGCAGTGCAGTGAGGTTGAGAT